>ML733528.1:0-66546 GCA_009176405.1 Aspergillus novoparasiticus | reverse complement strand
CAACACCACACCGAGAGTCTCCCAAGTCTATCAACGGTCGCTGTCGATCCCTTATATTTATTATTACAGCAAGATTTATTCGGTAAGAAAATATCCATCTGCAGAGGAATTCCGCGGGAGGGGATCAAGGAAAAAGACAAGAGGTACAAAAGAGAAGAGAGATTCTGATTGATTAATTGATTAATTTGCAGGATCGAACCCCAACGGAAGCCTGGCTGGGCGTACCGCTGGACGATAAGCGATAACGAACGGGGAACGACGGCGGATGCATTGCCACGCACTTCTGGCAGCGGGAACACGGGCGAACACGAAAATTCGACCAATCCGCGGGCGCGGATGCGGGATGCACCCTACATCCCCGACGTACTAGGGTATAGGCTCCTGTCCCAGTGCCTTCTACAATATAGATCCGTCAACAATTGTCTCCGGATACCATGTCCGCCAACAGAAGACTGTGGACAACCAACATTGCCGGTAAAAGCCTCCGGGTACTGAGTCTCGCCAGTGAGGCATGTCTTGTATTATCTTCTGGATCTGGACTACCGCGGCAGCTTCTTTCCGAGGGCAACTCTCCAGCTCGTGTCGGTAACTCCCCAAATACCGTCCGTAACTAAAGCAAAGCAGGTACTTTACCTCCTGCCAGAAGACCAAAGTGCCTCGGAAGTACTCTACACGTCTAGCCAGGGACTGCTCCTGGGCCCCGGCAGCCATCGCCTCATCGTCACTCAAATCAATGGCTGATTAAAGTTCACTCTCAAGGGAACTACAGACTTGCTGAGATATCCCAGCCACTCTCTTCTCTACCTGTATATTCTGGGAGGTAGGGAGGGGTGTAATATCAGTCGGTTCAGACTCTACCGGTCTCGACTACAGGATTGCAGTATCGGGTAACTGACCGGCTGGCGGTGTAGGTAGCTCTTGTCGGGGCGGCTGGGTACTGGGTGGTGTAGGTAGAGAAGGGATTACCTTCAGGAGCGAGTCCGGTGCGGAGAGGTTTGTACACGGTGCAGAGGGCTCAGGCAGATAGAACAATGGCCCCTGCGGGTTTTGTCCTTGGGATAATACTGAGACGCTGGGGAAATACTGATTGACAGGTCGGGCGGACGATACCCCTGCAGACCAAGGAGCAGGCCGCACCGTTGACTTGCTTCCCTGTCCGAGGAACTCATACCACCGCGTGAATACCCACTCGTAGGCCTGAAGCAAGGATGGCTGCAGCTGGGTAGGAAATGCTCCATCCAGGCCATAATTCAAAGCCCTAGCAATTAGACGGTGCCTACTCTGCCAGGCAAAGGCCACATTCGGATCAGCGTGCAGGCTTTTATTATCAAACCGGTTAAACGGCCGGTGCACTTCCTGGACATGTTTCTCCGTCACCCCGATCACCAGCTGCCGATAGAGTTGAATGTGGACCGCATAGCCCCAGATTAGCCCCGTTGCATTCTGGAGAACGGCCCGCAGTCGAGTCGAGGACCAGGGCTGCGGGGGCGCATCATCCGAGCAAAACAGCAAGGCACTGACGGGCGGGGAAGAGACACCGCGGGCGTGCTCTCGTCGGAGCATGGCAACAAAGAGTTGGATATAGACCAGATAGTAAAATAGCACCCGGCCAGCACAATAGGAGAGGAACCGTGCCACGTAGAACTCTCGGTTATTGGTAAGCTTGGCTTTATGATGCCGGGTGAGATAGATCACCGATCCTTGATAGAGATAGACACCCCGCTCAGTGGAAGCGGTATTCTCGCACTCGAGACTGAGCAGCTCCAAGCCACGTGGGACCTGGCCACCGGCGGTATAGAGAATAGCCAGGATTAAGTCCAGGAATCGGTCCTTCTTCTCGATATAGGTGAAGACCGTGGCCCAGTGCCACCGGCCATCCCGGACCAGCGGGTTCCGACGCGCAGTACAGGCACCGTGCGAGAGTTAGAGATATGCCTCTGACAGGTGATTCGCTGGATGCTTAACAAAAAAGAATCCGGGCCGGTAATTAGTTAGGTCATCGACCAGGCAACTGAAGTCGACCGGGGGTAAGATATCAAACATCAGCTCCTAACATTGCTCCTCGGCTGTGGAAAGGAGATGATCTACCAAGCCCCGGAACTAGTCTATTGCGAACCCCTGGTTGTTGTAGTACACCATCTGGCCATCCTCGCTCCATCGGAGCAGGTAGAACAGGGTTTCTAGCCAGGCCATCGAGCGGCCTGCATCCCACAGACTAAGAAGCTCCCCCAGCGGGGACAAGGAGCCGGCAATCATATATTTCAGACGGACTTAATCCAAGCAGGCCAGCGCTTGGTCTTTCGGCCGACGAGGGATCCCTAGGTGGGGGTAGCCCCGGCAGGGCAGGGCATATTCAAAAAAGAGTAATCGTTGTATATAGATCAAACGGGACAGAACAGATATAAAATTCTTGGCAGGCTGAAAGCCCTCATCCTAGCTGGAGAAGCCAAGGATCCCGCTGAAGTAAACCACCAGGCTAGTGGACGGTCGTCCATAGCTAAAGCGGTCCATAATCAGCGCGGTATTCAGCTGGAAACAGAGCTCCAGAAGCTCCCCCACTGTAGGGCTGACAATCGAGGTGTTGGCAGCGGCAAAGTCGCGGTGATACATCCCACTCCCAGTCGATAGCTGTGTATTATATACCTCTGGCTCCCAGTTATTATCACTGCCGCTGTCAGAGCTGGGGCTTATACTCTGACCTTTTTCTTCTCCGGTCTTGTCCTCCTCAAGATCAGTAAGAGAACCCTGATCAGACTCCATGTCACTACTATCCTAAGGATCCGGTGGGGATAACATCTGCGCTCTAGGCTGTCCAGGCCGGGGCGTCCACGGCAGAAGCTGCTCTAGTTTATAGATAGCGTCCAGGTTGTCCCATATACGATGCTCCCAGATCTGCCGCAGGAGGGCCAGATACGGTCGACAGAACCGAATCCCGGTTAACTATTGGCGGGACTAAGGGTCTATCCAGAAGGCCCGGAAAACAAAGACCAGGAATTGCTTCCAATAGCAGCGGTAGTCCTAGCAGCTGCTCTCTCGGGTATGGGGCCGAAAGGGGCGGTTAAAGCACGGGCCCGGCTTCGTGGTCAGCAGCCAGCAGAGAATAGACCGACTAGTCTGCTGGAGAGTCTCCTCACAGCGGTCTAGGACACGATCCATCGCCAGTATTAGATGGCGAAGACGCGCCTCATCCGCGGCGGGGCTGACGATCAATTCCCCGGCCTAGTCACAACCTAGCAGCAGATCTATACAGCCTGTAGTCCGATACGGAAGGTCGTACAGGCCCTGGAGAAGACCCCGATGCACCCCCTGGTAGACACGGGGCCACCCCGTCCGGTCCATCCACAGCCGGGTGTACTCAACGGGCTGGGAGTCGGCCGCGGGACCACCGGCAGCGATGCCACTCTCCCTCTCCTCGGCCTGGAGGCGCTCCCGCTCGCGCTGGTAGACTGTGGCCAGGTAGGTATCTACTACTCCAGCCACCGCTGGGGTCCGGATAGTATTACCCTGGTACGCTACAATCCAGTACTACCGCGCAGAGCTTTGGGTCCAGGTCTAGAGGAAGACAGCATTATACAGATTATTAGCTCGACGCTGAGTCGCGCGCTGCTGCTGGAGATAGATCCGAGAGAGATAGCATCGGATTGTGTCCTGGTTCACAGTTCGGAAGTCACACTGGCGACAGGCGTAGCCCTCGTAGAGCTGGAGGTAGGGATTAGACGGCAGTCTATCTGGACGGGGAGCAGCGGCGCCTGGCTCCTGCGGTCTTCGCTCCCGTCGTCGCAGATGCAAGATAAGACTCCGACGGATCGGCAGCGGCACCTGATACCTGTGCAGCAGATAATACGTGATCTGGGCCGCGCTCGGGCTCAGGGCGTACCGGCATTGCCGACAGAGAATTAGATTCTCGGCCGAGGCCCAGTACAAACCACAGGCATCGAAGACCTGGTCCAGAGTTGCGGACGTCCAGGAGAGTCCACCCCCCGATTCACTGGCTCGGTAGGTCTCGATCGAGCCCGGCGATAGTCGCGAAGCGATCCGAACCCACGGGTAACTCATCACTCAGCACTCAGTACAACAATAAAAGGAAAGCAGATCGAAGAGCAGAAGAGGATAATACACACGCAGACCTGCCAATCCAGGAGAAAAATAGATTTTCGAGGAATTGGTTACTGTTGGCGCTACCGTGGCGACCTGGGGGCTGTTGACTGGGGGACGGGCGAGGGGACGGCGTGATGGACCAATCAGAGGCGCGGAGAGCGCATGGGGCCATGTCATGATACATGACACGCATAGCGGCGGGCGGGGCGGAAGCGGAGCGGATGCGCGACACGTATTACCACGTAGGCGGTCCCAGACCCCGGGCCGCTGCAGGAAGCTGTTAATCCGGATCTAGTCGAACTCGTTCACCCGGTAATCCTCGATAGTCTGGAACGCGCGGTCGATCAGCCGCGTAAGGCTCTAGCTAAACTAGACCAGGAGCGGCTCCTGGCACTCGTAAGGCAGGGCCGCCAGGGCCGCCACGGCAGGAAAGGAATAGCCGTGTAGATATTTTGGCTACTGGGTGAGCTCCAGCCAGGGGGAGATCTCGGTAGCGTCTTACTACTCGACAATCTGCTGATCGTCCGCCTGGTCCGCGGCCAGATTACAGTCCAGATCCAGATTGGCCTGGGCTTGAATAAACGCCACTCGGCTCATGCCATCTAGTTTCTAGAGAAGCTGTTTAGCCTGCGCCGAGGACTGGATTTTAAAAAAGACACTGCCCGCGCCCCCTACAAAGAAACGCTGGCAATAAACCGGGCGTCCGAGCGATTCTATACCCTTGTATTGCCGACTTCCGAGACGGCCTAGCCGGGTCTCCGGGTGGGTACACGCGATGTGATTCCGCAGGGTATACGGCGATCGACAAACATACTCGCAGTGGGCGCAGCCTAGGCCTAGAAAGACTGACAGCCCCGGTACCGGGGAGTTACTGGAAGCAGGAAACACGCAGGGCTCCTAGACTGGATCCAGCCAGGGCCGCTGGAGTATTGCCGTCAAGGCCGCTTAACAAAGCGCTGGCGTGGCCGCGGTGGGATGTTTGGCATATTGCCTCCGTAGATAGCCCTCTAGGCGCTGCGGGCAGAGTATATACTGGCAGAAGACGTAGATCCGGACACAATATATAGGATTGTACAAGAAGAGATCCATTATTCAAGAATCAAAGATATAAAAGTACGTCAAAGAAAATTGACCAACTAAAATAGGATCGAAATATAAACAGAAAACTCCCCTCCCCGAATCTCAGGGGGCGGGATACGAAAATAGAATATAATATAATAAGATATATATATCTAACTATACATCACATTGTTTTAGTAAACCACGCGGGAGATCACACCACGGGAATAAACTTGATAAACTACCAGGTACGGTAAAATCCTTTATACCCCAGTGTCAATAATTATAATTCTGGGATACAATAATCTACTAAATTATTACTGTCGCGGTAAATATATAATAGATTTACAACAGCGTATATTCCTTTCTATTAGTAGTGGTGGTAGTAGCGGAGCAAGACCGCTGACTAAATAAAAGGGGCGGACGCGGATGCATTGCCACGTACTTTTAGTGCCGGGTGCACGCGGGAACACCAAACCTGGGCCAATGGGAGGGCGGGAGGCCAACCTCAACCCCAGGGATGCCACGGACTAGGGTATAGCATGCTTGATGACTCAGCTTCCTACTTCATCAAACAAGATACCTGCACTTTACCTGTCTAGTCTGAAATGTTATTCTTTCAATCATGAATAGCCACGTTCGTAGCTATATACTGAGAATCGAGCTGACAAATGCGAAAGTAATGACATGTCTATGTTTCGTGTTCTCCAAGCGTGAGCCGCCTCACAGGTCTTCTACTCTACAGAGTAGAGCAGGAAAGCCCAAATTCAGATCCAATCAAGAGCAGGCCAGTGCTTCTCAACACTTGCTGAGCCACTGACGACTGTATCCTGTTTCTGGCCAGGTGTCACCGTTAAATAAATAAACTTATCACCGTAGCAAAAGTACCTATCAGCTGGAATATCTGGGGTAGGAAAGACTATATCTATAGTATTGAAACCAGCCTTGTAAAGAGCTGGCTAATGCCCTGTGATCTTCACTGGCCTAGTTATTAAAGAACTCTCTGGCTTACCAGGAGTAAGTATAATATGGGTAAATTGGTTCTGGTTAAAGATATAGACATAGTCTTAGATCCCTAGGGCAGAGAATACACAGCATCAACAGTTCGAAACCTAGTCTTCACAAGGGATGGCCAGTTTTCGGTAATTGGGGCAGGACTGAAAATAAGCTTATTATCTAATAAACTTCGCACGATTTTGATACAAGCATACTATGTCCCGCTGAAGATCTAGACTACTCCTTGTAGCCCGGGAATTGGAATAACAGCATCTACACGGTCGAAGCCAGCTTTGACCAGGGATGGCCAATGTTGAGCAATTTTTGCTAGACCGAAGATACGCTTATTAATTATTATATTGGGTATGATGTTGACACAAGCATGGTGGCGTTTACTGAAGAAGTAACCATGCTTTCCAGTGGCTTCATAATAACAAGCGTCCATGATGAAATGGGCTTTTGAGACAGATGCGGTAACGCGGCTGATGGAGGCAGAGTAAATAGGGTCCTTAAAGACTCGGTTTGAATGATAATAATGTGGTAGAGATAGAATTACGATTGGGAGGCAATGAAAGGGATTAAATAGACAAAATTTAACTGCAGTCAGTTAGTCATTCCTGTCTTTTCCCCTCTTCTCCAGTAGGACCCAAGAGGAAGATCACAATGGAAAATGTAATGATCGCTAGCAAGTATAGATTCTACTGCTAGCTGGCCATGAATCCTAGCAGTCTTATGATGTCACTATTGCACTGGTGGTGAGTTATCAACACGTAGTCCTGCAGCTAGAAACCACTACGGATCTGGCGGAACAAGATCTCAGTGGTCATATATTTTGTTTCTTCCGCAGCTTATTGGTTATCTAGCTGATAGAATGTTGAGCATAGATGTAATGTACCATCCAAAAGTGCCAGACCGACCTTTGATAAGCTGTACTTGCTCTATGAGGTGAATTCTAGCGTGTCATCTATAGGCTGGGTATGCGGTATTTTTTAACATACAACAAGGGAAGTTCTTGGTGCTTTGTTGTCAACATTTACAACGAAGTTATATGCCATGTTCGTAGATGAGTCAATCTTTTGCTGAGATCCTATCTCTATTACCAAAAATTATGTCATTTTATGAGAATGAATACAAAGCCTGTTCTATTGCGGACCTCTTGAGACTTGGGCTATAGTTCTGACGACAAGACCGCAGATATCCTGCAGATACTATTCTTCGCCTACCAACAGAAACTGCTACTATCTATATACGGTATTCCTATATGCTAAGCTGCCTATAAAGGTTGTTACTGTGTCCTCAGCCAATTATTGAAATACCTCTTACTCTACAGCCTGCCGTGATCATCAGTCTAAGCCCCCGCCTCATCTGCAGTGGTAATTGCAAAATTAGCACCATATGGAGCGGAATTTAACTGGTGTAGTATATTATTTTCGGTGCTTGATGCTAAGGAGGTGATGTGGCTGGCTGAATCGTTGCACGGGGGAGAGCTCCCTCAATACTGCTACCCACTTGTTCATGTTTTGGACTTTTATTAATCAGCTATTTCCTGCCAAGTGACCTGGTTAAGTTTATGACGTCTGAAAGGAAGTGATTGGAACGTAAACAGCGCTCCTCATATATACAGATGATAACAGGTATCAATTTCTAGCCACCTTTACCTACCTGACACCAAATCTAGTTCGATGGAACAGCGTTTAGTATTGGTACTAGAGCGGAGCAAGGTCACTGTAATCGTTACAGGCTTCTAAAGGTGACCCCGCTATTCAATTAATGCATCGAGTATACTGGCTCATGCTATTCTTCTTGATCGACAACTTGGGTATTTTATACTATATGTTTCTTACCCATACGAATGCTGTAGGTGTATACTTTAGAAACTTACCATACAATTTCATCTGTACTAGTGGAGCTGGAGCTCAAATATCTATTAGATCTATTCGTTGTGCGCTATGTAGTGGCCCCACTGAGAGCGCATTTTTCCTGTGACAGCCGGCGGCGCTATTCGGTTGAAGATTTTAGCTGAGAAATATAGTAAGGCGCCGTTATACAGAGCCCAACTTAGTAGGAGTTCAAGTTGCTTATAACGGGGGATTTTTTACCGTGAAATTGCTCTGTAGATTAGTTATGATGGGAATTTCAAGGCTCTATATTTGTATTGTATATTTCTTGACATGCTATACTAAAAGTAAAAAAGGGCGTGTAGCTACTATATCCTCTCACATATATGTTTAGTGATGAGGAGTTACTTCTCTCCTTTGGTGAAAAAATCGGTATGCGTGGTAAGACAGATTTAGACAATATCCTTGAATCGGGATTTGGAGAATATTATAGTGGTGTTGCTTATAACGGTGGTTTAGTAATCTTTTTTTGTAATAGTAAGACATGTTGTATTATTCATGGATAGAAAGGCTTGGGTCCGACTGGTGCTGTAAGTATGGGCCCTGTGCTGTAACTAGAACAAGATAGTCTAAAATATCCCTTATTCTAGCCTTCCCCCGAGCACCAATGTGGCGTAACTAGCCTTTGATTTACAGCTGCGGGCCGAGATCCTATGCGAGGTCTACTACCGCTCCTCGCGCTAATTAAATATTATGTGGGTAGCTTAGGACTGGCGCAGCGGCGGGGTCCGCTCATTTTCGTTTTTATGGGATCCAGGTCCAACCATCTCTACACCTGCTCAATGGAATCGGTCATACATATGCTGAGATCAAATACTAGCAACTGTTTTCTTCGGAGATTCTTCCGCCCGCTGTGTCGGAGGATCATGATGTATCTGGACTTTATTGATTGACTTACGGGCGAGCTGGTACCTTTCAATACGCGACTAAGAAGGATACAGTTGTCAGGGAGATATCAGTGGCGTCAGTCACTAACTGGGCCATCAAGGTTTATTCCTGCTTTGCTCTCCAATCCAATTGTGGCTATATTGGTTTCTACGACGTTATAATGTTCATATAAATGGTACCCAACAGGCAACAAATGACATCGGGGATTATCTGGGTGAGACCATTACACAATAGCTAATGCTAAGATATCCCGTGGTGACCTTGTAAGTTGCTTCTTTGCTTTTCTAGTTAATCAAGTTGTAACGCATATGCATTCAATAACTACAAGATCAAAGAGTAATGACAGAAGAGAAACCAAATAAAACCCCCTCCTTCCATTTCCTAGCATCTTTTTCTGCTTCTTACCATGATCATGGGCGTGAAGCAGTACTAGTTGGGCTAGAGAATAAGGTTCCTTTATGGTGAGATATGCAGTCATTTATAACTTGTTGACAGGCGTCGCTCACTTTCGCAGATTGTGTGGTCCAGCTAATCTAGCTAGGGGCGCATTGGCTAGGAAACAGCACGTAGTCGATTCAGGCAGGTGAACAATAATCCCAAGGAGCGATAAACTTCCAGGATACGGATTGATGCAATCGAATATCCAGTTCTCTACTAAGACCATTGCATCTCAAACGTCTTCGTTTAGCCTATAGACATCAGCGGTTAATCGTAACTATACGCATGTAGGCAAGCGGGGATAAGAAAAGAGTAGAACGTACTAGTTCTTATCTCTGCACCACAGGCGCTTATAGCCACCCAAAACGCAGAGCCCTCCATAGTGGTTGTAACAATCATTCGAAATTTGTCCACCCTGGAGCAAATCTAGGGCGGACCCATCCTTCGTCGTTACCGTCAAGGTCCATGTGCCGTCGGTGGTGCCAATGGGCCGATCATCCGAGCCACAAATGGGAGAAGTGCCGTGCCAAACGCATACACCTCCAAAGATATTTCTGCACGTGTCATCTGCAAGAACAGCAGTGCCAGTGCTGGTGAGCAAAGTAGCGAGAAGGAACTTGACATTCATTTTGTGGAACTGGTTATTGGAGGGAGGTGAAAAAGGGAAGAATAAATTCTGGCGAAGAACAGAGATGTTCTACATGGATGACAATATGGGTGGACGTAAGGGGATATTTATGGCTGAAGATCCTTACATAAATGGATATGTGTACAGGATGTCAGATGACACGTTGGTCCAGCTGGGACAGAGTGTTGATACTGGGTACACCGAAATTTAGCCTTGAACGAGTAGTTGCTGTGTCTAGGTACATATTCACGCATCGGACTAGTATGAGAGCTCAACCAATAATCATGCGACACGAAGAAAGCAGGGCAACATGCCCAAGTGTTCCTTGAAACTTTTAGATCTCGACTCGGCTTCGCCGATAGAATACAAAGTTTCAATATGAGATGCTAATGCACACTATATATTGTAGTCACAGACACGAGCTACCAATGCCTAGGCATGAATAATTATCTATCCGAGGTAGCGCCTCTCCCAGTATATTTTAGCATCCTATTAAATAAGATTCCGAGGGTCCTCTCCCTGTAGCTATGAAAATGTTTTTTACACTAACCAAGGACTGTATGTAAAGGCAAAGTCCGTACATGCAAAGGCTGTCGCAGGTTAGGATCCTGGCCGTACAAGGTATGCACTTTCCGCATCTTACTGGAGCTGCAATTTAGACGATTGATCCTGATTGGAGTGTATTCGCAAGATAATCGTGCGAATTCAAAAATTAATTATAAACCAAAGAACCAACGCTATATGCTTCAAATCGGCCTTGGCATATCGAATATCGCTGGTAAACTCGGGCTTTAATAATTTTTCTTATATATTGCGTTGCAGGGTGTCATTTATGTCTGGTCAAACAGCGACAAACGTCCATTGATGGTTACAGGTAGCAAAACGGAGATATGTGGTGATGTCAAAAAGGGAAAGACGATGGCGCATTGCCCCTCTGCTATGGAGCGGGAACGGAAGGGAGCTCCCTAGCTGCCAATTTGCACAAGATCTCCAGTGTTGTGGGTTTGGTGGCTTTCTATGATAGTGGTCATCGAATTATGCGCGATTATATAGGTCACACAGGGCTTATGCTTGATTAGTCAGTCGTCTTTGCTATAACGCCAAGACCACTCGGCAAATAGTCAATTGCCGCATTAGGTAAACCAATGAAAATTAAGCTCGGACTTCCCCGAATGGATGGTTTCGTTCCACGTTCCACCGTTGTCAGTTACAGTTTCTAAGGCTTGTTCGACTCTTAAGATGTCAGCTATAAGGAATTTGTGTGACGGTAAAACCCCTGCACTGCGGCCCTCACACCCTTCCTTTCCCAGTGCCCAGAAGACGAAAAGTTAAAAATAGATAAATAAATAAATATAATATAATATAAAATAAAATAAAAATAGAAGAGGAAGAAAAAAAATGAAGGGAAAAAGATGAAAGAGCGAAAATAAAAATGAAAGTAAATCATCGACCTTCCCAAGCGTGATAACCGTGGTTGGCGACTGATGGGAAGGACTGCTGAACTTGGCCGACGATCATAGGAAAGAAATCCATTTCTCTGCAAACCGGTCACTGTACCGTTTTAGCAGTCAGTTCTAGCTTCTTTCCTGTTGCTTCTTTCCAAGAACTGCTCATAACAGGTGGTAATTGAATTCCGAAGACCCGCATTGAGCGTAGGTGGGCCATCCTTCACTGTGGTACCTTGTGCAACCTATGAAAATATATTCGAATGCAGAATTCGGTACCAACGGTACGCCCCTGATGGAAATTTTCATTTTCCTTTTTCATTCCTACTTTTTTTTTAATGAAACAATGGATTTTACAATTAATTAATTAATTGGTATGGTGGGTTCTATCGCTTATAGATGAACTGGAAAATTCCGCGTAGCTGATTGACAACAGATCATTTTTTGGCAGATGCGTGAAATACCGACCATACATAGGCTGCGAAGCCCACAATATGAGAAGAGGACGCAGCAGCCAGGCGTCGGTAGTGCAGATTAGCCAGACAAGATGAAGCCTATAGACGATCGACATTGACTTGCACGTTAATAATATTTGCAAAAGAAAGGTAAACATCAAAAATAAAAAATAAAGGTAAGAAAAAAAATTGTTTACAATCCGAAATTTCCACAACCGCACCCAGTGGGTCAACAGCCCACCTCACCATCCGCTCCTAATGCTGTCAGCGAGTAATAGCACGGGAAAAGAAATATTGCAGCCAGTTCAAGAGTCGAATTCAACATTTTGGGCGGCAGTGGTTGTTAAGCAATATTTTCCCTACCGGGTATATCACTCCGCATTGTTACTGGTGGTGTAGACACCATACATATGGCATTTCCATAGCCATCTCATGCTCCGCAATGTTACCGTTGATTGCTTGATTCAATAATCCTTACGGGCATTGCCATTAATGGCGGCATTGGGGCCAATAATGTTCCAGGTGTCTTGATGATATAGTGGCCCTTGTTGAAAACCTTCCATAGCGGAGATATTGGATGCAGGTTGTCTCAACCGAAGAATCAAGGAAACGAGTTAATATCATTGGAATGAAATCAAAACCGATTGGAAGAGATAAACATGCGACCAATGGAGAGTAGTACACACCATGGACACTATAGGTTATACTCTTCCCTCCGCTGTCACACTTTGTAGAGCAAGGGCCCACTTACATGGACTTGGAGCTCGGAGGTCATATTCTGGCTAGAAGCAATCCACGGGTGCTGACAAATATCTGAAATTTTCGGTACACTACTTGTAATACGCACGGCATTCAGTCATACAAGTGCGGGTCCTCCCGCTTTCGTGGTTATCCTGCAGCTCTAATACGTAACAGGGGTAGGCCAATTAGAAAATTATGAGAAGGCTGGGGAACCCCAAAGTCAACAATCGCGAGTCAGCTTTGCTTCCGAAAGAGGCTAGGACGGCTGCTCCTTAGTCCCGCTTCAGTCGGTTTCTTGACTCTCCGTCAATCAAAAATCCTAGATCTAACAGCTCGGCTTGTACATCATTTTGGACATCTGAAGATACAAAGAATGGCTGTCGATGGATAGTCATGGGACTTTGGTGTCAGAGTTGTGCCGAATGTACAATTTTATTGTTGGATCGGGAGCTCTGAGGTCATCCTAGTGGGGCGGTCCAAGTCATTGTACTGCCAAGCGAGAAAAGACTTTCTGGATTCTAGCGCAGACGAAGCAGGGGAAGCAGCGGTTGGGTATTTTAAGTCGACAAGGAGCGAGCCTGGAAACGAACGTTGGTATTATTCAATTGGCGTTACATGGTATGCCTGTGTTGGTACGTCTATTGCATGTACTTCAATCTCAGCACGGCATGTAGAAACACTCGGCAATGGCTACTCAATGGAGAGTCAAAGATTACTTTGGAAACTACAGGGTGGTTTAGCATGGTGGTTTTGCTTTTTAAGTCTCATATTATGTACCGTCAGAGTTTAAAGATATATGGTGTCTTTGCAATGGATATGTAGGGTATTATAAATACAAGCGGTCTCTTCGGATAAACGATGAAGGGTCGGATAAACTATGAAGACTGTAGTTTGCTGAAGTGGTCCAGTCGCTTCAACATACACCAACTTGACCGGTGGAAAGCTGTTTCCCATGAATGAGGCTAGTTCTCAGCTGGTAATAGCCCTCCTCATCTTCATGTACCAGTGACAATGTCGCATGATACAGACGTTGTGAGTGATCCAAGACCGATGAAATCTATGCGAGGCTATGTACAACAGGATTTAGATAATGTAGGTGTTGTCACTCCTGTTCGCATGCAATGGTCAGTGTCAACAGAGAGGGCAAATGGGTTCTGACGCTCTCCGATTTCATGGCGATACCATTAGTAATGTTCCGGCATGAGTTTTAGGGTATGGATGGTTGGCACGGCATTGGCGGAGATGGAGAACTAGTGCATGAACTATGTATTGATGGTCCGTCTGCCGTTTGGGAAGCAATGCCCTTGGGCATATGCCCAACATCAGCCATATACAGCCAGGCGTATGTGACCTTTGCAATTACTTATTTCACTGGTTCTTCATTGCCCAATGGGCGCCCCTGCCGATAAACAATGAACTTAGCCCTCCCATAACTTTCTTTTTGCTTTTTCTTTTGTGCTCTGCATAGTTCTGGCAACCGCCGCAATATATGGGCCGTTTCATCCCTGAGGCCCCAGCGATGTTATATTGAAGGTAAGGCGGAAATCTTTTCGCGAAATTTGACTACCTATATTCCTGAAGGATAAACCTTCAATAGTGCTAGAGCGTGTTCTGGAGTTCATATTTAGCTTAGGTGAGAATGGCAACATCATGATGTTTTAACTGATACCTGAGACAGAGTCGTTAAAGCAGTCTCGGCTCCGTTTCCCTCCCCGGTCTGCTCTCCCTGGCCTCCCATCCTTTTTTATTCGACTCTTTCAGCAATAGGGGTGCAGATAAGCGACCTCCGTCGGAGAGCGTTAATATATGACCAGTTGTGTGAAGTAGAGACAACGGATTAAACAGGCACATGCTCTCTCCATCTCTGAGAGATCGACCCTTTTCTCGCCCTGCAGTGCAATAAAACATGAACAACGATACAAAGTCTTCTCTCTCTTCTGAGGTTCCTCAAGCATGGGCAAAAAGACGACGACCAATCTATGCGTGTCTCCTATGTCACAAACGAAGGATCAAGGTCAGTAATGAGTCCGCCTTGTGCGTTTCTGGGAGCATCACCACGACCAATAGCCTGGTATTGATTGTAGATCTAAAACAAAAAAGTAGCTAACTTCATTGCTTCGCATAGTGTGATCACCTTAAGCCGTGTACGCCCTGCTGTCTACGAGGGACTCCCTCTCAGTGCGAATTTACGGAAGAGGGGAGCAGTGCGAGCCTGTTGCAGTCAGATATGATTAAGCGTCTCACAAACGAATGTGTCTGTTTGGAGAGCCACCTAGCTGAGCTGGAATCATTGGGCCAAAACTCGTCTTAAATAAACCCGATGTGAACGCTGGCTTTGCATCGGCTGCGCAGTGTAGATCCACTCACAAATGTTTCGGGGAAGGGGATGTCCTCTGGTACTCTATCAGGGTTTCGGACGCGATATCCAGGATATTTGCAGGATCGGGCCCTACCTGTCCTCCCTGGGTTCCAGAGACCTATGAGTAGATTACTTAGCTGCTCATGATAGAAATGCACTCCTTGGGCACTAATTTAAGCCGGAAACTATAATAACGACGCATAGCTTTGCACGGATCTATTTCTACGATAAACATCAGTAAGTCTCTCCGTTGAAGGGAAACGCACACGTAGCCAGGGCCAAGAGGATGTGGTATGAAATGCTTCGTCTCCCAGGATATAAGCACATGTAGCCTATGACACGAGATCAGTGGTATAGAGGTAGATCCGAAAACAGAGCCACTGTCAGTCCAGGGTGCATGTACTCTGTCATCCAATCCAAGATATCGAGATCGTCGTGGCTGATATTAACTCTGATCGGCAATCTGTTGCAGGTTAGCTGACAGGATCGCAACAGTCGAAGCAATCACCCCAAATTATCACAAAATAGGCGGTATACAAAGTAGGTGTTCCAGAGATTCCATAGTACGGCAACGCTGGTCGCCACTCAGATATGTCAGAGTTTTGAAAAGGCGGCTTGAATCCCGAGATGAGACGATTCATTCCGTTGGGCGGTTTATCCGATATACCGGAGACTATGCTGCTCAGTGGCAAGAAACACTGGTCCACTTAAAGGTCAAACATTTAATGAATTAATCTTGTTGTCGCACCAATCCAAGGTCAAGGCAGACCAGAGCTAGGGATTTTTATGTTACTATACTTGACAGGGACAGAGTACTTGCTAGGAAAAGATCTCAAATAGTTTCTGATCGATATAAGCCAAGGCAATCGCTTGACACCCTACAGTTGTCTTCGATAGTATTGATCCTAGTAATTTTCGTTGCAGTCGCTGCTGAGTATCTCTAGTACTCCTGATTGGCAATGTGGTTGCATAAATAAGGTGCAAGGTAAATTTGGGATAAGATCACCGTCATGCATGACCGATAGGCTCTTGTTTTGCCTAGTCACTATACTGTCCATACAGATGAACTATTGATGTGAGCTTCGAGCTAAGTTTTTTTGTTAGACCTCGCCAAAAGCCTGCGGTTGGAGCCAACCAGCTTTGGGTCGATTATCTAATCCCCACGAGTGCCCATTTGCTGATTAAGAGAGCAACAATCAAGAACATGCGGCTTAAAAACAGGAGGTATTCCTAATAATAATCATGTTCTTATACATTATTATTAGGATTCTATTATTAGGATTCTATGTTTGTATGCTAATCCGGGTTCCTAGCCGGTCTACGGGTTCGAGGGTTGTACCCGAATCTTGGTGGCAAAGAAAGAAAAGAATATAAAATAGTGGACCGAATAAACTTCGTATACAGCAAGGTCTGTGTCACATTCCAGGATATGTTTCCCCACTGAGATGCCGACCTTACTAGACCGCCTTTCTTACCTTTTAGATCCTTTCATTCTAACCAAGAAAACAATAATAGTACTCTTAAGAATAATAAGCAAAGGGACACAGATTAGGCAAAATAAGGAAAGATTTGCACAGAAGGGACAATTACCTACCAGATGTTCTGGAACAACAGCGTTGTAATGTCCTGCAATTTGCGCAAGTACAGGGTCATTGCTTGCTGAGATAAACCAAAAATCAAAATTAAAAATCTTGGGCTGTGAGAAGGATAGAGCTAGAGAGCTACCTCTGGGGACCTGAGGATCGACGACATCTTGAGTGAAGTCGAAAATGATGGAGGCCTAACGATGATCTAAATGGTGTAGCGCTTCACTGCTATAACGATATTAGAAGAGAGGATCAATATCGTGTGGAATGGATAAATTACGCATATTGAAAGTTAATATTCCATCAGCGAAGCTGAGGGGGCTTTGGCATCCGCTGCTCTGTTCTTTCCTGTATCGCATGATTACCTGGTGGGTTTTTATATAGTTCAATGTTCAACCTATATCTGGATTCGAAGAATAATCCCCTCATCTCCTTGCAGATCCCTAAAGCCAATTTGGTCCTTCCTAGCCGTTCTCGGCATGATATACCAATGTACCTAGTATTCTTCCCGCCATCTTCCATGTCTCGGCTGACTCTACGCAGCAGCTGACTTGGCTGCCTCTAGCTCCAACCAGGAGTCTACTCTATAGGTACCCTTCACTCCCTCTTCTCGCAAACAGGAAACATACCAACCTTGTGACTCTTCTCTTAATAACCACTTCAACAAAATGAATACCAAGTCCCATACCCCACCTGCACAGCACCCCGCCGCCGATGTCGGCATGAAAAATCTTCCACGGAGAGGTGAAGATTATTGGAGACGCATTCAAATCAAACCGAAGAGCACATTCGCCGTGTACAGGAAACAATGGTTTGCTTGACCAGTCCTCTCTCAGCTCAGTATGAAGAAGTTAACATTGCCACTTTTATTTGATAGAAGCCCCACAATTCAACGCGTCAGACTCCTGATATCGCTCCTTCCCTAGACAAAGTATATCTAGAACACAAAAGCCCATGCACAATTTTTGCTACTGAGCTATATAGATCACGAGGGTAAGTCAGGAGATTACCATGTTGACTCGGCAATCATTGGCATTATGATACGACAAGCCCGGTGGTATTATATTATCTCCGCTAAGCGATATTGATGACATGATCCGTCTGCAGGTCATGTTGTCAGCAGAGCTTTCCCGGTTATATGCCACTCTTTCCCGCGACGATCAATACTCGATCCAGTGTACTGGCCACCTTTAACCATCCTGTCGGTCACGGCCCCCTATCCGTACAATCCCCTTCTTTTCGAGACGATCGACGGAACGCCGTCTGGCATCCCCTGACTCTGATCAATCAAGGAATAGTATATCTGGAGGAACGTACAGTGGGCATTAGCGGTAGTGTCAACAGGGTACTGAGAGAATATTACTACTAAGATCAGCACACAACTGTTCAGCATGAGTGTGAATACATAAGTGGTTCAACGGCTTTGGCTACATCAAGGTACTGGCCCCACTGTTGAAGAATCGTGGATGTTTCTTTCAGGTTATGGAGTAATCATAGAAATTACCACCAATTCTAAATAATTAATAAAATAGTTATTTTCCTAACCACCAACCCTTTCGGGGTAATACTCACGTACTCTATATACATTCAAGGGTGTCATCTCCTATATCATTGTATTCCATCGAATCAGGGCATGAGATGATAAGAGTAGAAGTGTCGTATGCCTGTTGGTTCAGATTGCGTTCGACGTCAGGACATGAACCTCGTCACGAGGATTGTCCTGCTGGGGCTCCTTCATGATAGACTTACATTTAGAAGATAAATGCATACTTTTAACACTCAACTTTCACCGACATGGAAACTGCATCCACCAGACTCAGCGACGTGCTCCTCGTCCAAAACTCACCTTTTTTTTTTTTTTTGCATAGCGTAGCCTGTATGCGGACCATATAGTCTGTGATCTGAGTGCAGAGCTTGTAGTCGGTTGAGGTCGGCATCTGATAGTATGGCATCCATGAGGACACTAGGTTAGTATCCACCGTGTAGAGAGGAGAGAATTAGTTGATTAGCCGGGAGGCTTTGCCGCCAATAGGACATGCATGTCAAGAATGATAGATCTGAGCTAGTACTATTAGTAGCACCAGTAGACGAGGGGTCATGATGAACGGCCAGCATGGCAATCATATTAATCGGCTCGGACCTTTTCGGTCGAAGCTAAAATTGGAAGTAACCGCCGTTGTGGATCCTAGCGAAGAAAAAAGGAAAAAGATCCACTTAAATTCACGGGAATCCACTTGTCCATTATAAGCACAGTCCAGCATAAGCAACCTCCCTGGGTACGCGCACTTGACAAATGGTGGTGCGCGTTTCGTAGCTGAAAACGGTGTTACAGTATTGATCTTCCCGATGGTACTATACATACAGGTTGTATGTATATACTAGGCCCTGATAATATACACAGACTTGTTCGTATCCAAATTGGCAAATTCGACAAAGGCATCCTCTGCGATAAAGTTATAGTGCATACAACTTGAACGAGGCGTTTTCTAGTGCATAGCAAACCGGGTTACACTCACAGCACACGGGCCATTGTATCCTATTATGTGCGCAATTCATTGATCATCGCAATGATAACTACTCCGTCGTGCACAATACCAAATCAAGTGGTGCAGGATAGGAAATCTCATGCAATTATAAATCTACGTATAACAAAAGCAGGGCCTATTGAACTTATAATGCAATATTCAGTACGCACAATGTTTTTTTTCTCACTAGATCCTCAAGGTATTCCTAACCTAGTTGGTCAATAGCTCGCTGAATGATTGGTCTGTTCAGCTACGGTACCTTGACCACCTCATTGTAAAAGGTGGCATTTTCTACGAGGAAAGAACAATGTACTGCAAGGGTTCCGTTGAGACATGTGCTAAAACCCCACAGGGAGCTGTCTTTATCTCTTTCAATTTGATACCAGCATTGAATACTTAGGTGAAGCCAAGTACTTGGAATCATGAAAGCAGTTGTTTACACTGGAAAGGACACTATCTTGGTAGAGAAATGTCCCAAGCCATCCCTCCTAGAGTCCACTGATACTATTATCAAGATTAGAGTGGCATAACCTAACCTAGAGTAGTATTCGGGTCGGGTTTACCGGGTCAACCGTACCACTCTAATTACCATAGCACACGGTTAGTAAAAATAAATATTAAAACTATAAAAATACTCCCTAAACTTACAAAAATCACACTATCTATTCTATATAAGAACAGTAACTAATATATATATATTACTGGGCTAGAAATCTATAATCAAGACAGATCCTACAAATCTATTAGCAATAAGACCCTTGGTACTAGAACTATAATAGAAAAGAATATAGCCTCGCGAATCTAATACTAATAATTAAGTAGCTATTTATCTATAAGTAAATAGATAGAGCTCTATCTATTTTAGAAGTTCTATTAATCACCGGGATTAATAAATACAATATTATTAGTACAATTTTAAATAATAAAAATACTAAACAGTATCTATAAGCTTCTCCTAATATACCAGAGACAGTTATTAAATCTAGATTTCTGTTGCAACTACTCTTTAAATTTTATTTAAAAAAAACTATATATAGTTAAATTAACATCTATTATCACTACGTCTAATATATATGTATGTTGATTTCCCTCCAATCCCTTTTAAATAACCGGTCCGTTTGCCTGCAAGCTGCAGCAATCGCTAATACTATCCGATAACGGCAGGCGAGAAAGATATTAGATCTCGGCATCAGAGGGCGTTTCAGGGATGATTACCTCATGCAGCGGTCGGAACAGGTGAGAGGAGTTGAATGGTAATTCAGTGCTACACGAGGAAGATTGTTGAATATGAACCATAAAGCTACTTACTTCACCAGCTATTACTACGCTACATCTAGTTCATTCCTTCATGTATACGCAGCAGCCCATCAAGGAATAGCTAAGAGCAACAATGAAAAAAGAGCGCTAGTAGCATCCCCCGAAGCACGCATGTGTTTGTTGATTAGTATCCATCCCTAATTCCCCCATGGCAAACGTAAAGTAAATTACCACCAGGCAAGATAGGCCTTTAAGACATATTGTTACAACCTGACCATTCCTGATGATATTATCTCCAGCATATTACAACAACTCAGTAGGCCTTTGCTCAATGTAACTCCATGCATGGGCATCTGGATAACAGCAAGTTCTGGCAATAGCAATGCTGATCAGATCGATCTATGACTGTGCATATATATTGGATAATGGCTAGAGTGTAGTATAGGTTCCCCATCATTTCGGGCTGCTACATTTACATTTTTCTTTCGGCCTTTAAGGTACCGTGTAACCATCGGGGCCAGAAATATAAATATTCAATTACCTAAAAGTATCTAGCTGTTAAACCACCCATGGTTCCACGGACCAACCATTAGGCTCCTACCTATTGCGGAGTTGACATCCATTTAATTTCAGTATTTAGGCTTTGACCATCCGGGATATCCGCAGCCCTATTATGTCTCAGTACGTCTCTAACCAGAGTTTGGACCTCACGTAAGACTAAGGCCTCCAGCTTCTTCTTGTGAGTACCAAATTGGTTCATGGGCACCTAATCAGGTGGTGACGGAGATCTCCGAATAGACTGTTTCTAAGAGCCTAGTATATACAGAACCCCGCTTCGAATTTCTTATTTTACGTCAGACGTAGCCTATGCTTTAGGCATCTCAGCCGTTTCCGGCTGGGATTATGGTCCTCCCCGGGGCGTAGCCAAACTGAAGATGGCCGAGGCTGACCTGGTATAAGACATAAAGCTCCTAAAAGATGATGTCAGGTTAAATGTATACCATGGGTCTTGTGCGTTACGACACGGGGTCACAGTGTTGACCATCAGCAATTGCTATATAATGACCAGTTAATTCGAACAAGAATGAATCTAACAAGAAATACTTTATTGGAATCACTCAAGGAATAGTCCCACATTCACCACGCTTCAATTGCATTATATATAGTTATACATTATGGCACAGACACATAGCAAGAACAGAACCATGCGGTCAGTCGTTTTTGATGGCCAGCCGTTCGAGGTTTATGTCCGTGATATCCCGAAGGCAAAGGTCGTCAGGCGAACGGATGCCGTGGTTCAGGTCACTTCAGCAGCTATCTGCGGCTCTGACCTGCACAACTACCACGGCGTCTTTGGTAGCGACCAGGTGCCTTATTCTATTGGGCATGAGGCCATGGGTATCGTCAAGGAAGTTGGAGCAGATGTTGCATCCGTGAAGATTGGGGATCGCGTCATTATACCTGACTTCCCTGATAACGTCGGGCTGGATCTAGAACCAACGATTAACCCTGCAGTTGCATTGTATGGAGAAGGCCATCGATTTGGTGATTTGGGAGGTTGCCAAGGTATGGTTGAGCACTACAGAATCATCCTTTATTATCTCTTGAGAAACGAAACATGAGTCATTATTGAAAAAAAACATATTTCTAACTGACAAACGCCATTTTCAATAGCCGAATTTGTGCGCGTCCCACTCGCGGACAAGTCCTTGATTGGTCTCGGTAAGGAATTCGATGGCATCAAGGATGAAGATCTAGTTCTTCTTTCAGACATCTTCCCTACTGCCTGGGCGGGGGTCACTTGGTCGGGCTTCGAGGCTGGAGATACGATCGCTATTTTTGGGGCAGGCCCAGTCGGACTACTAGCGGCTTACTCGGCAATTCTCCGTGGAGCCTCTCGAGTGTATTCCATTGACTCTGTTGAAGATCGACTGGAACTCGCAGCTTCTATTAGAGCCATTCCGATCAACTTCACGAAGGGCGAACCGTCGGCGCAGATTCTGGCCCGGGAACCAGGTGGCGTTCAGCGCACCGTAGACTGTGTTGGGGAGGAATGCGTCAACGAGAACTTGAAGCCCGATCAGTCCTTTGTTACTACACAGGCAATCAAGTGCACTAGTGTGGGTGGTGGCTTAGCGGTTATTGGGGTACACTTTGCTCAACCGAATTCCCAAGGAGTTCAACGAGGAAGTACCATTTCACCATCGATCACCTTTCCCATGACGCTCTTCTGGGAAAAGAACATGACGATTCGTGGTGGAGCAGTGGACAGCAAATTATATGTTGAGCCACTGCTGGAACTGGTGAAAAGTGGCAGAGCTAAACCGGGCTTCGTCTTCTCCAGCATTATTGATATCGATGAGGCGCCAAAGGCCTATCGACGGTTTTCTGATCATTTAGAGACGAAAGTCATGATCAGGTTCTCCTAGAAGAATATACCCTAGTACCTGCGGGATGAAGGGTACTCTCCGGATCCGGGGGTCTGATTGCCCCCTATTTGATATTTCTGTATATTTCCATTATCAGGCTCCGTCCACATTGCCGCAGAACCTCACCTTCACAACACACTCCGGTAATTTGACCGACGCATTGTTGGGGGTAGTACAGCAGGAAATAGGGTGAGGTTCCGGGGAAAAGGCCGGAGGACCACGATAGTATAAATTGCACAACTACGTACTAAACTTACACTTAATTAATTCAATTAGTAAGGGTCTCAACCTCATCAGAAATCACCGTTTCCTTGTAGATGCCCTGGAGCATAGCAAACTCCCCAGGACGGACTTTCTTGGAACTACCAGCTGCACATTCAGAATCGTTCATGAGTAGCAATTTATGTTATGCCCAACTTCAATGCGTCCAACATGGTTCTGTCTAGGTCTCATTCCGCGGTAGATCGACCAACATACGCACTCTGATCCCCAGATTTAGTGTCGTAAAATAATGATACCTGAAGTGTCGAGATTATCCCCGTGGTGTAATCAAGCGGTCTTGCTTTTACAATGTCAATGCTAGCATTTACTCGGAGAGCCAGACGGTAACCGCCCTCATTAAAGCGGCGGTAGACAGGGCAGGCGGACATTACCCTGTGTATATGGACGGAGTATATGCGCATTTATATTAGGTGCTCCACCAACCCCTCTTCATGCAGCTAAAATGAGGGGCAAATCCAGCCTCACTCCATAAAGCCTGAGCGCCATGTCATCCTCTCCATTAACACCAATCTTAATCCCAGACTCCCCTGAACAAACACACACTCTCTCGCCAATCAATCATTTTCCAAGATCCAACACAATGACTATCCAAACCTGGCACTAGAGTGGTTATCGGGTCGGGTTCGGGTTCTAGATCTAGGAACCGCCCCTGGCCCGATAACCACTCTACATTTAACGTTATACTGCTCTCGCGTTATAAATAAGTATAATATTGAGTATCAAGAGGCTTCATAGAGGCAGGGCATCCGTATACCCTTCTTAAGTTCAAACTTTAAGATGTAGTCCATAACTTGTGGACCTATAACCGAGCCCACACAGCTGGGTTCCGAATTGCAACATGGGATGGATTAAGATCTTCAATCCGGGTAACACCCAGAAGACTCATGGAAGTCTCCATTTCAGACTTGAGAATCTGTATGGCTTTGCTCACACCTGCCTCGCCAAAGGTTAAGGAGTACAGAAAGGCACGCCCAATTGCCACTCCCTTCGCACCGAGTGCTATCGCCTTGATAACATCGGTGCCTCTCATCACACCACCGTCCACAATCACGTCACATTTGTCAAACACCTGAGGCACATTCTGACGAATTTCGATTAAGGTCTCAATCGCCGACGGTGCTCCCTCTAGCTGTCGCCCGCCGTGATTAGAAAGCCAGGGGTGCACTCCGTGATTCATACATAGCACTGCGTCATCGCAAGTTTGAATGCCTTTAATCGCAATTGGTAAGTCTGTCAGGCCCCGTAGCCATGAGATGGCGGATTCCCAGTCGAAAGACGGCCAGAGAGCACTGTTATACTGTCAGGGCAATCATATTCTCACTGGTCCTGATCATGGAAGGTTTACCCGCGCTGGGCACTGATTCCTCCAGGAACAGGCTTATCCTCATCCTCATCTGCGCCCTCATCCCCAATGAGATGACCGGCCTCAACATCTGTCAGCCAAGTTTGCTCAAACGACAAGACCCACGTCGTATCATAAAGCAACTGTGTATGGCACGTACCTCATACTCGGCTACTGCCATTCGCCGGTCCCTCTCACGATTTCCTCCACGGATAGCGTCCACAGTTAATGCAAACCCTTTGTATCCAAGCTCGATCGCTCGAATAACTTCTTTTTCGGTAATAGAAAGATCTGATTTGGCATATATCTGCCAGAAAAGAGCCTGGTCTGGAGCGCGTGCAAGCGCGATCTCCTCCTGGGTGCACCCGGCCATGTTGCAGACCCAGTGAAGAACACCGTTTTTTGCAGCTGCTTGGGTCATCATGACCTCTCCGGCCGGGTGAGCGAGCTTACCACCACCTGCTGGGCCAATGAAGAACGGGACATTCAGCTTCGTTCCTAGAATAGTAGTAGACAAGTCAATAGACTCTATGGGACGCAAAACGCGAGGTCGGAAGCGAACAAGCTGCCAGGAATCCCGGTTCCACTTTTCGGTTTTTTCATCGTCAGCTCCTGCCTTGAAGACTATGGACATATAATCCTTGTTAGAGCACTCCGATGACCAACGCAAAATTCAACGCAGAACGTACAAGCAAATGCCTTGGGAGACAACCGTTGCATTGCAGCCACCTCAAAGTCGGTCAGGCTAACAATGGCGCTGAGTCGCATCTTGCGCGGTGGCAGACGGCTGGCAACTTCTCCCTGCATCCCCTTCTGGCTCTCTTCATATTTTCCGATGGACATTTCACGAAACGTTATGGATGTGTCCACTCTGCTCACAATATGTCTATACGGAAAACAGATCGATCAGAACTTGAAGCGGTAGTTCGCCTAGATGGATTCATCATACTTAGCTTGCACGTATTTCTGAAGCGTGTCGCTCAGATGGAAAGACTGAACTGCCTAGGTGGCGTCTTTATCGCTATGCCGAAGAATTATTTTTATTACTCTGGCCTCGCCAGGATATGGTTGAAGAAGGGATGTTAAGTTGTTGACGATATGACCAACGATACCCCTGCAGAGTTTATTGGAACCATATCATTGAATAATGTCTCGGCCCGGTTCCACGCGGTTATGGGGGCAGAGTCTTTCAAGATTTTTATACCAACGGCTATTGCCCACTTTCATACATGGAGGGGTACGGGCCGGTTTAATCACGGAGTAAGCGGCTTGATAAGGATCGCGGTCTAGTCAACTCATCCGAGAGCATCCAAGGACCCCCTGCGATATTTCAATACAGTCCCATTACGGTTGACCCTAATGTTAACTACGACTTTTCTATGCACGGCACTTGATCTATCGAAAGTATGCCATGTTCAATAAGGATTTCACCTCTCGGGACATGACCTATCTCCTATCTCCTTCCCCTGTCTTTAACTTGACCCCTCATTTTGAAGATCAGCGTAACCTACCTTCCCGTAGTGCCAGTGGGTTCTATATACTTCAGCTTATGTTTCAACTCCAGCCTCTTCAGAGAGACCTTTATTTACTTCAAAACAGATACACGCAGGTAAAAAAGATTGAAACTCTGTATCACTGTCAGCTGCGAACGTTAATTCTGAGATTTCCACGCCGTAAGGCACAGCCTTATATGCAGAAGCACTGCAGACTCGAAAATAAGATCCGCCATCTCAATCAATCAGGCGCCAGGTTATCTTTTCAAAGGAATTCAAAAATTGGCAACCATGACAACCAAGAAGGACGCACGGCAAAGCCTTGATGAACAGCCGGACATTGAGCCGGTAGGAAGTTTCTAAACGATTCAAATAGCACAGTAATGGCTTTTACTGGCAGAGAGACTGACTTTTATAGGGAAGCACCCATACTCTGAGACTATCCGATAACAAGCAACATGCAGTCA
Source organism: Aspergillus novoparasiticus (assembly GCA_009176405.1). Taxonomy (NCBI): domain Eukaryota; kingdom Fungi; phylum Ascomycota; class Eurotiomycetes; order Eurotiales; family Aspergillaceae; genus Aspergillus; species Aspergillus novoparasiticus. Next base: position 40,160 of record ML733528.1, on the reverse strand, counting down.
TGCAGGATAAGGCAACAGCCTTACTTATGAACCATACCATTGAATTCTCACCATCCTCACTCGAAGCAAAGCGCGTGCTACGGAAGATCGACCTGAGAATTATGCCTCTGGTTATCATTATCTATACTATCATGCTAATGGTATTTGATGCTTCCATTTAAAATTCCATACGGAGACGATTATTTTACTAAGATTCAATATCACACTACAGGATAAGAACGCTCTTTCCTTCGCAGCAATCATGGGCATTCGAGACGATGCCAACCTAACTGGTTCCCAATACTCTTGGCTAGGATCACTTGTCTAGTAAGATTATTCCGCTTTTTCTTTTCCTTTTCCCCGTTACTTTATGATCTATGACCTGCACTGACAAGGGGAACTATTTCTATTCTTAACAGTTTCGGTTATCTTTTCGGTGAGATACCCGCAGCATTTCTGATGCAACGTCTCCCCCTGAGGCAGTACTTTGGATGTATGTCTATGCTCTGGGGTGTAGTTGTGGCAATGCATGCTCTCTGTCGTGATTTCAAGAGTTTAGCAGCTTGTCGATTTTTCCTTGGAGCCATCGAGGTCTGCACTGCACCAGTCGTGATCATGATTCTGGGTGCCTGGTATACCAGGGATGAGCAGATCAAGCGGGTTGCCGTCTGGTATACAAGCTCAGGCATGGGAAACTTCTTTGGTGCTTTTTTCGCGTGGTGTATCTATCAAGCAAACGCATTCCGATGGGAGGCTCTGTTCATATTCTATGGTTGTTTGACCCTCGCCATCGGTTTCGTTCTATTCTTCACCCTGGCCGCATCACCAACGGATGCTTTGTGGCTAACCGACAAAGAGAAAGCCATTGCATTGGAAAGAGTTCGCATCAATAATACTGGAACAGAAATCTGGAAATTTAACATGGCCCAGCTGAAAGAAGCTTTTATGGACATACGATTGTATCTTATCTTCATGCTTCTGGTTTCAAGCGGCATACCCAACGGCGGAATAACCGTGTTTGGTAAGTACTCTTATATTCACAATGATCCTAATAGATTTCTAGAGCTAATAGCCATATGCTGTATAGGACCAACTATTATTGCTGGCTTTGGTTATTCAACTGAACAAACTATCCTGTTGAGCATGGCTCCGGGTGCAGCGGGAATAGTCGGAGTTGGTGCTGCTTGGCTTGTGGCCAAATACACGAATCGAACCATAGGCGGTCTTTTTCCTTTGGTGTTATCTTGCATCGGGGTGGTAATGATGTTCGCTCTCCCCGTGCAGGATTATGCGGAAAGGTATGGAGGCTACATCTTGACCTTGCAGTGTAAGTTGTTTCTGTGTCTTAAGAGCAGTTCCCATCATTCAAGCTGAGTCCAAGAAGTTCCAATTAGTGTATTATTTGTGGTCACATTTATGACAGCTGGTGTTGCTGGTTCTACTAAAAAGATTGCCTTTGGCGCCGCCTATCAGATGGGATACACAGTTGGAAACTTAATAGGGCCTCAGACATACCGATCTAGCGATGCACCGAACTATTATGTGAGTTTGAGCAGCCCTAACCTCCATCGGGCTTTGATGGGAAGCAACTGATGATATTATCGAATGCAGACAGCAAAATATACGATGCTTGCGTTCATAATATTCACGATGTTTTTGCTGGGGGGTATCGGCCTTACTCACTGGCATTGGAACAAACAGCGAGCACAACAGGACACAATAGATGTACAAGGTTTGTGACTCGTCACTGACCAACTAAATGGCAGCCGGTAGTGACTTATTCTGATCTTAGATAATACTTTGCACAACATTTCAGGGATTGAAGGATTCGACGACGTAACAGACTTTCAACAGAAGGCATTTAAATATCCTCTTTGAGAAGCTGTGAGGTCTTGTTAGTCTTTTAGGATTCTTCTTCCCATAATGAGCCGGGGTCAAGACCGTCTGTCCTGCTTGTTGGTTTCTTTATCTTCCAACTTGCTGTTTCAACTTTCCGTTTCCTTCACTATCTTTTCTTTCAACCTAGGTCACAAAGTTATTATAGCATCGTCATACGTTCCATAAGGTATCTAGGATCTCTTAACAGATTCCAGCATCTTCAATTACCAGACCATCCACAATTGGTTCTAGGAATATTTCCCTCGGGGACAGGCTGTACAGTCATCTTTTAATTCCTTATTGTAAGGGCAAGAACTCGCTTTCTGTTAGAGACCTTAAAAACGATTTAGAGATGGGTCGCCGCTCAAACCTAAAATCATGCGGATCACCCTCGAGTTATTAACATTGCATTTATTTTTCTAGATTACGGTGTGCTAAGGCCCGAAGAATACCCATTAATAATTCAAATAGGACGCTGCTTTTCACGGCTATTCTGTTTTCCCTGTTGTTTTTATTTGGGTCCCTTGATCGGTGATATGAAAAGTAATGTAATTCGATTGTATTTCGATAATCGAGCATCTGTTATATTGTGTTGGCAGCGACGTGATAATTTACGTGATAAAGTAGTTATAGGTGGATTGGCTTAAAGGTCGTCGTTATAATTACGAAATCTTGCGGTTGGTCCTTTCTATGGTTCTACAGTGCGCTTAGTGCTCGCATTGCTAGTTCTGAGAGACAAACCTTACGATCAACGTTAAGCAATACACGCACACCGGAGATCTCTATTAATAGAGGTTAGGGTAGCGAATCCCAATCTCGTCGAGAGGGTACCAAAGAGCGCTAATTTTATGAGTGATTGGATGGATTCATTGGGTAGGAGATATGCATCATTGCTAATGAAAACAACATCCAGAAAATGAACATTTGATCCAACGGGTCCCACCATTCTCCCAGTTACACAACCAAGCTTTGTTTAAAAAATTGACGGATCTTCTACCATACGAACGAGATGTTAAACCAATGACTCGAACTATAAAATGGATTGGTGGTCAACCTACTTTGCTCGTCATAGTTTGCGAGCTGCCAAGATTTTCGAATAGATATACAGCTCTCTCAAACCTGACGCTCCTAAATATTCTTTTCTCACTCTCAACAACTGATTCTACCGTCTAACAAGATAACAAGCCTATACGCGAATTCTACTACACGCAGAAGTGACTCGCCCGTATTATGTTCCCGTGACCAATAGCTAATTTATGAGAAGCCGTGTCATTCAAAGAGCATCAAAAGCTAGAGAGGAAAGGAGAAGAAAAAGCTCTCTATAGGGCTTCCCAGGTCTTTATAGCGGCTCTGCTGGCAGAATTCCCTTCTGTTTCGTGCGGGTAGTCCACTTATCGCTCTTTCAGCCGACACCGCCTTTCCTTTCCTTTCTGGATGTCCGGCCGTCTCCATCATAACAGATTCCACATTATTGAAGGGCCGCAACAATTGCCTAATCGCAATCTAGAAGGTGGATTGGTATCTTGTAGAATTTTCAAAATAGGGATTATGTACCCTAGATGCGATACCCCTATCTATTTCCCAATGCTCGTGGCCAGCTTGATTAAGGGAAATTCTAGCACACTTAAAAGGATACATAGATAGCTTTGCCACAAGATAAAATGGATAAAAGCCACTTAGATTACTTGCCGCTCGCTTCGCGTGACATTAAAAATATTTACATAAATTTCTATTTCAAACTTTCTTCTGTACGTTTCCCACTAAGAATCAATGTGTTTCATCATGAGTTGATGGTGATTCAGTTTTAAAGCGTGGTGGTGACTAGTCACTTTTGAACATTAATATGAGTAATATTTTACAACCTTTCAAATACCAAGAACTACCTGGTCAACCCGTTGTGCTCCAGGATCCCGAACCTTTCGCTCGCATAAAACCCCTACCCAAGTAATGACAAAGATACGCCGTCCTCGTTCCACCTTGTTGTGTTCAAGGGTGCGTATTGTTCATTTTTCTTAGGTTCATTTTATTCTTCTCTAAGTTTTAGCTTCTCTAAGTTTCAGTGAAAAAGGAGCATCATATTTACTTCATATCTAGTGACCTGAGGTCTCAAAATCTATGAACCATGCATAAACGCCCACTAGGGGGAGCATGAATAATTCGGAGTTTTTTGGCAGTAGAATGAAGGTAGAGGCGTCATATTGTTACTGGCTATCGTTATGTTATATCTCAAGCACTATAGACTGCAATCAACATTCAAAGCGCAGAATAACTACGGGAATATGTTAATTGTAATGTTTGTGTCTGTAACAACCCACTCAATTCTGCGATCATGCTCGCAACAAGCTCTATGCGGCTACTGTCGTCAAAGGTTCCCCGGCCACCGAAGGCCTCTCATTCTTCTTGAAATTATGACTATAGCTGTTAGTCTGGCTGCTCTAGCTTTGAGAACAAGCGGGAGCTTTATTTACCCAAATTGAATGATGTTCTTGTCCATGAAATATTGACCGCAAGTGATTGCCGGGCTGCAGCAGAATATCAGCATTCGAATAGCGGAAAGACTAGATGGAGCTCTTTCGTCACCGGGAATTTAACGCACTACTTCTTCAGTGGACCCTGCATGACAACATTTCTTCGGCCGGTGTTGAAGTAGGCAATAGAGTATCGATCGGGGCTTGGGCCAATGTCCTTTGCTCTGACGCGGTGGTAGTTAGCCTTGAGGCGGTCATCTGACCACGCCACTGAAAAGGGTCAAGCATAGTTAGTGGGATTGGATTGGAGATCCAGCAAACGATATAGTCGGTCGATTATACTCACTCAGCATGTCCCCAATATTGACTATGATCGGGCCCGTCTTAGCAGGAATAGGGAAGTATTTATCCCTAATGGTTTCGTCGTCGTGGCTCTTGCGGCCGGGGCAGACCTCGAGCCCGTCCTCGCCATCGCGCTGGAATAGCAGAGTTAGGCACCCGATGTCTGTGTGGCTACCAGCCCTCCATGTTCCGGTTGAGTTATCGGAGGCCATATAATGGATCAAACGCATTTGAGTCAAGTTATCGGCAGCCTCAACGTCCATTGCATCGTTCAAGTGGTGTTCCGGGAAACCCAGGGCGATAGAGAGACATCCCACTGGTAGTAGAACGGTGTGAATCGGTCTTATCGCGCAATTTCAAACAAAAAACCCAACAAAAGGGGCTGGAACGCTTACGAACTTGTCTGGAGATGCCTTCACACTTCGCAATGAAGTTCTTTGTGGATTCACTGAAGCCGGGGACGTCTTCATCGGATGGCCATTGAGAGTTGCGCTGAAGCCAGAAAGACTCTTTCTGGTCGGCAACACCGGTGCTAGGGCGAATTTGGGACTATAGGATTGACTAAGGGTCAATGTCACATTTGGTTCGATCACAATAGACCGTCAAATGAACACATCTCGTAACGGGTCCGCTGACCTTGTACTCCCAGCCGTTATAGGTGTCTATTTGGTGAGGGATCTTGCCCTTGACCTCTGCAGGCAGCGCGAAAAAGGCTCTAGAAAGAGCGAACTGATTGTTGATTTCCTCCACGGTAATACCATGATCAACGAGACTGAAGAAACCAGCAGTCTCAGCTCCCTTGACAAGCTGTTCTGTGATAACTTCCTTTCGGGACGTGAAGTCTGGGAAGAGCTTAGTCTTTCTTGGACAGGTGGTGTATAGTCCAGTAGAACGTACCCTTCAATGAGATGACTGGCACGTGCAGTTCCTGGGACATTTCGATGGACTTGGACTAAATATTGAAAAGCGTTGACAATGTACAGTGTTGACAACTGTCCGTCAGGTCGAGCCAGCCTACCTCCAGACCTTATAACTGGCGGGGCAGTGCCCGTGACTGTAAGTAATTACTCCTATCGCAAAGCACATGGGGTGGATGCTCTTATCGTGTGCGGCCCCTGAGCCTATCGTTGAAGGCAAAGGAGGGTGCTCGGTCCGGGGATAGCGGGGAGTACTGCCGGTTAACTTTCAAGAATGACATGAGGATGTAAGTACCCAAACATCCATACGGGTGGGTGCGTTTGAGTCGCTCGTCAAAGCCAATCCACGGTATCAGCTGGAAGGACCAGACCCGAGACCACAATGCAACCGATTTACGGATGACATCGCGACGGTGCGGGGTATGTCGCTGTGCTGGATCCTGTCGCACTGTTGATAATTCTTATCAAGAAACGCACAAATTGCGACTCCCAGAACAGGTTTTGGTCTTGAGGCTTTAATTTATTACGGTACATTTTATCTTTGAAGCTAAAGGCTAAATTGAAATGCAAATTATCTAAAAATTAGAACCCAAGATTTTCCACATCGGCCGTATGCATCGGACTTTCTGTGTTATAGGAAATCGCATGGTCTGGACCATGTACAACGTCCTCCTGAAGGTGTTTCGGTCTCTCCGGGGCATATCAAATCTTGCCCTCTACCGTTAAGTACCCGAAATATGAAGAAAATCCGCGTCCGGAAGCCAGCAGTCAAGAGGGCTTCATTGATTCCACAAGTGATCCAGGTAGGCTGTTTCTCCGAGATCGTGAGAATCGACACAAACATGATGATGGGAACGCTGTAGATTAAATCGTACTCAAAAGCTCAACTTACCCTGGCATTCCCTATTCAACCAATCAAATTACTACTCACTCCCCACTGAAGTACTATGAGTAGGTACTACTAGTATTATGCAACTTCCACATCCTTTACAAGAGTCATTTGCGCGAAACACCCCGCCCTTCTCCCTGACTTAGCCGTGGAAGCTATTAAGCATCCAAAAGCAATTGAGTCAGCAAGAGACATTCCGTTGGGAGTATGTCGGTATGGCCTTGCCTTGTGTCAGTAGTCGAATGCACCGACCCGAGTAAAGTCCCTTCATAAGCGAAAATCTTTCGTCCAAGGTCGGATTGTTCGTAACCATATTGCCCCATATAGAGAGGCACCGGATTTGGGTCGTTCTGGTGCTGGAAGTCTAGGATCTTCAAGTCGACTCCCATTCTGCGGTTGATGCCTTGAGGATTAGGAAGCAGTGGGGGGTTGAACGATATTAATAATGCTGGGAAGAGTCTTTATCCACATTTACCGACATTTCATCCCACCTTCATTGCGCGCATCTCAGGAACTCACACAGACAAACCCTTCATATCAAGATTTCCCTAGACCAATATCTAATCTGCCAATACTACTGGGCTCCTTACGATCCCAAACTTAGTAATCCAGTATGGTCCTCGTAGCCCTTATCACAGGAGGGAGTAAGTACCGCCCCGAGATGCCCAGGAAAATCGCCTTCCGAGAATAACAGTTCACAGCCAGTGGCATGGGCCTCGACGTCGCCCAGGAACTCGACAAGACAGGCCTCTGGAAAGTCCACATCATAGGCACTAATCCAATTCGCGGCGAAGAGGCCGCCGCCTCGCTGAAGAATACCATATTCCACCAAGTCGATGTGACGAAGTACGAACAGCAGGGCGCTGCGTTTGATAAGATCTTCAATGAGGAAAAGCGATTAGACTTTGTCCTTGCGAATGCCGGGATCGCTGAGGACACCACGATGTTCTTCGCCAGGCATCCTACTGGGATCCCACCACCACCTGATATGACTGGTCTGACGGATATTAACTTCACTGGGGCGATTTATACCAGTTACCTTGCCATGCATTATTTTCGCCGATCGCCCGAGAAGACGAAGGGAAATCGGCATTTGATTATTATGTCAAGTATCGGCGGGTTATATCCGTGCGTGCATACCCCGGTATACTCGGCGACGAAGCGTACGTATGTAAGACCTTCATGAAGAATCGAAGCTTATACTTGTTAGATGGATTGGTTGGATTCACACGCTCCGTGGGAAAGCGGTTGTTGGACGAAGGTGTGAAAGTCAACACGGTTTGCCCAGGGGTCGTCCTCACGCCTCTGATGACCACGGAGTTGCAGGCCTTTTTCCCAGAGAAGATCGTGATGAACATGAGTGATGTGACCAATGTAGTATTGAAGTTGATCTCTGGGAACGAAGTAACTGATTCCAAGGGAACATCTGTGCCGAGTGATCAGCTCCATTCGCGAGCGATCTTGATTTCGGGAAAGCAATATCATTATGTCGAAATGCCGGAATATTTTGATGAAGAGACGCAGCTTACTCATCGACACATGATGGGCTGAAATGGCTGGGTTACTTTTCACAGTTCTAGAACTTTTATAGAAACCTTGAAAGCTTGAATTGTGGATTAGAGTTACATCTACCATTCAATTATATATCGCTTGATGACGACATGACTTTGTCTCTGACGAAGGCTGGAAAGCATGCCACATTCAATGACCAAGGCAATCATCCATGTATTGATCCTCAGACATATCCTCTTGATCTACATTATCTACTATATACTATAACCATCTTGGTCTATCCTAATACGCCGGTATGGGCCTCTGCTTCAGCGTTCCCAGACGCCGCCGGATGCACACGGGTGCTATGCCTCCACCCCGAAGACATAACTTCGGGGGCGGAGGATTCGGAATGTCTCCCTTTGGTGGCCGTCCTCATTATGGAGCGCCTGCAGTGAGACCGGGAGGATCTGGAACTGGATGGAGCGGAAGATACCATCATGGTGGATATGGCGGGGGATATGGAGGAGGGTATGGAGGTAGAAGACGATATGGGCGCCGCTGCTAAAGATGGCAGTCCACTTGGGAAGGCCCTCTCACAATACCATGCAGAGTTGGTGGACGCTTGCATAATATGATTTGATCATATCTAAATGGATCCAGTATTACGGACGAACCTCACAACCCTTCCAATCCCAGCATCTTCCTCTTCCCTCTAACCCCAGGCTACCCAGCACCCCCAATAACCTCTCCGCCGACTCCTCCGCACTCAACATCTCCCTTCCATCTTGATAGCGCTTGGTGAAATCCGTCTTCACGGTCCCCGGATGCATAGCCAGACTAATCGCGTGATCCGCGCACTTCCCCTCCAAGTACAAATCCAACGTCTTCGCCAGTTGGAAAACCGCCGCCTTACTCGCCCGGTAACTGTACCAGCCTCCCATTCGGTTATCGGAAACTGAGCCCACCCGAGCAGCCATCATCGCGTAGATGGCATGCTGAGGCAGCTTCACCTCGCCGTCACAAGGGTCAAAGAGAGGCGACGAGCGCGTGGGTAGGAAGGGAGTCAAATGTTTCATCAGGAGCATTGGGCCTATGGTGTTGACTTTAAGAGATTCGAGAGCTGCATGCGCGTCAATCTGGGAGGGAGACTTCTCGACATGAAGGACACCGGGCACGGTCAGGGCCAGGCGGAGAGGTGCTTGGGGATGCGTTTGTTTGATATTATCTGCTAGCGACCGTACTGTTGATTCTTCTAGAGTCGGCAGGTTAGTTAGTGGTGGTTTGCGAGTGGGTCGCTATTAAGTGAGAACTACCTGTAACGTCGACATCGAAAACACTCAATCTCTCCTCCGCGGCGGAGTTCTCCATCCCACCCAGGAGTCGGTGGCGCAGGCTATCAGAGTCCCTTCGTGCTGTTCCGATTATAGGGAGATCCGTGTGCTGGAGAAGGTAACGCGCGAAGGCGAAGCCAATACCTCGCGATGCGGGTGTCACTATCACAAATCCGGATTGAGGGGAAGCCATTAGGTATGGGAATAACGGTATGGGAAGAAAGATTGAGGTTGAGGGGATCCGAAGTTGACATTCTTGCCATGACATCATTACCCCATGAAGATCAACAATGCCACATACCAAACAGCGAGGACTGTTCCATACCACATACTTCTTCCATTCTCTCGTTACAAACAAATGTGACTCTCATTTATGAGTAGATCTTCACATTGAATCCGACATATTGTCTCCACACCCCTGGTGGTTGACCCTAAGCTTTCATTTCAATCAACGATGCCAACTTCACAATCCGTGCCCCATAGACCTTCTCCATGAACTTCAGGTGATCGCTGTGGTTCGACTGCAAAGCAGTGGTACAGTCTTCAACAACCGTCACCCATAGACCCTTCTGAAATGCCGTTCGAGCCGTCGCATCGACGCAGACATCGCTGTACAATCCCGCCAGCACCAAGTGCTCAAATCCCTGTTCAGACACATACTCGGAGAACTCCGGAACGAGGAAAGAGTCAAATAAGGCCTTCTTGTCAAAGACCTGCTCGCCAGGGCGAGGGGTGACGCCCGAGCCCAGTTCCGCGCCCCAGGTGCCCTCTACGCACTTCTCTGGTTTTCCGAGCAGTGCATTCCGGGACTGCCAGCTAGGCCCTTGATAGCTAGAGTTGCCCAGGAAGCGCACGAAGATGACTTCGCTGCCCTCATTTCGAGCATACTGTACAAGACGCGGCATTGTGCTGGATAGTTCCGAAACCACATGGCTCGGCGTGCTTGCGATGAAGTCATTCTGATAGTCCACTACTACCACAGCGGTCTTCTTGCCCGCCATGGCATCGATCGGCCCTGTGGCTATATCACGCCCGATAGAGGGTTGTCAATAGTAGCAGGGTCAGCCATCACGCGCAGGAAGTGCTCAGCAACCGCATCCGTGCTGCAAGAGCCACCTTGATCCGGTGTCGTCAGCTGCTTCATTAACAGGGTTTGAATGGCTCTCTCCGTCTGGCTTTGAAAGCCCACGCCAGAGCATCCTCCGTGTCGCTCTAAAATGGCAGCCGCAGCGCGAATAGTGGCAAATGGATTGACCAGGCCCTGTCCGGCGATGGCATCTGCAGATCCATGCACCGTCTGGTACTCGCTAAGACAATGCAGACTGGGACTCAAGTACACATTCTCTGCGCACATAGTTTCGATGGTGGCATTACTAAACCATTTCAAGAAAACAGGCTGGATAATGTCCGCGTATTCGTTGCCCGCAATGATGATGCGGCGGCCCTGGACGCCCAAGGCCATCAGGTTCCGGTTCATTGTGTCGGGCTGGGTGAAGTCAAGTTCTATTCCAAAACGGCGCTGCCAGTGGGGTGCCCAGGCTTGGAAGACACCGTCAAACAGGTGGAACTTATAAACGAGGGTGACTGCCTTGGGTACATTTTCCAAACCCCACTCCTCCTTGGCTCCTTCTAGAGCATACTCGAGGATCTGATCAAAGGTGGAACGGGTGAAAGGGCTCGTTCGTGTGATGCTGTGCTGACTATTATGATATTCGTTCTCACCAGCGTAGAAGCCCTGCGCTTCATCTCGAATAAAAAGCAACGCATTCGAGTCACCCAGGTTAAAATGTTCAATTTTCACGGCCTTTAGCTGACCCCTAACCAGATAGAGCGACTGCGCGTGGATCGCAGTTCGGAAGATTGCAGCGATCCCGTTGGCTGTTGCTGTCTCGCAAAACTTGCGATACTCTTCTGCATCCTGGGTGGTTTCCTCGGCGATGTGCTGGATCAGATCCTTATCTCCTCTAGAAGTCGTGAGGCTATGATAAGAATGGTATATGCGGGGTGATTCAATGAAGTCAACCTGTAGAGAATGCTGACGTGCCAACACTTGGATCACTTTCTTGAACACGACAGTAAGCTCCCGGCCAGTACCATGACCAATGGCAATCCCAAGTCGTAGGTTCTTGAGCGTCATTTTGCTAGTATTTAATTGGGTAAACCTCAATGTGTATCGTAGATGGGTGAGGGACGATCAACCTTTATGTATGAATCGATGATCAAAGTTTGTTTCCCCCTTTGGCCGAAAGATCATTCCGATCTGAAATGCATTAACTTTCTCCCCTATTTACTACTCGAGTTTGAGGCCTCTGAGGGTATGAACCAATTAGAGCTCCACCGGACGGTGCATGCTGCAGGAATGCTGAGTGGTTGATATTTTTAAGAAGTGGGGAGATATCCAGACAACTTTCATGCAGCTATAACCTGCGGTCAACAAAGTTTTTCCCCCAATCTTAGTGAAAGGTTGGTTAATTATACAGCTGGTCAATTGCCAAATCATGATTGATTCCAGCCGCAGAATGCACCTTAAGCTCGGGACTAATGTACAGGACACATCACTAGGAAACATCATCGGGGGGCTATGTTGAACGATGGAATAAGATTTGTACGATGGGTCGAAATCATCTGATTTCTCTCCCCGTTTCCACATACTTGGATTCGTGTTCCCCGAGGTAATCGTGCAGTAGAGCATCTATCTCCATGTCAGGACCTAACTTAAACCAAATGGATAATGTCGTCAACTCGGGGTTCAACCTCGGAAACGAGCTCGACTACATGCTTGATCGAAGCTACACCGCCGCATCGCGACTGAACTACCAATTCTACCTCTGGAAAGATACCCTTCAATTCAACCTGCATCCATCCATCATGCTGCCCCAGGATACTTCCACTCCACTGTGGATCGCCGACCTTGCCACAGGTACTGCTATCTGGCTCTTAGACCTCCTCAGAGACCCAGCAATAGCCCACTACCCATCCCTTCAGCTCCATGGCTTCGACATTGATCTTACAAATGCACCTCCCCCGGAATGGCTACCCCCACCCATCACCCTGCGCCAGTTAGACGTCTTTGAAGACGTGCCCAGGGACCTCCTTGGCAGATATGACGTTGTCCATCTGCGTCTGCTTGTCCTGGTTGTACAGAACAGCGACCCCCTCCCGATCATCCACCGGGTGCATCAGATGCTCAAGCCGGGCGGCTACATCCAATGGGACGACCTGAACTACCCTGATAGCGAGGTAGTCAAAAGCCAAGCCATGAGTGACGTGCCGACCCCTGCGCACGACGCCTTCCTGCGCTTCGCACAGTCGAGCGGTCGGAATGACTGGGTTCTTGATCTCCCATATCACCTCATGGAACGGCACGGTGGATTCGACAATGTGCAGTTACGTAATTATACGGACCGTCTGGAGATGCGAAAGGCAAATGGGGATCAGTATATTCTCGTGATGGAGGAGTTTTCAGCTCGGCTGAAGCGTGCAAAGAAATTAGAGGAAGCCGCTAATATTGATCTGATGATTCGAGGGCTGGCGGAGGAATCGAGACTCGGGGTTGGGTTGTCGATGCCCAGGGCTGTTTGTGTGGCTCGCAAGGTCGGATGATTGATGTGGATGGAAATGGGCAATATTAGACGGTGCTACATAACTGGCCCAGCCGGCTATACCTTTAAATTATGCATCTGCAATGCAAGATTGACGTGGACTATGCAGAGTTTATTGTCTACGCAAACCTTAAGGTAGGTCAGCGCATTCCACCCGAACGTCGCCGGGGTGCAGAGAGTTAGCAAACAAGGCTATCTTCTGTTTTCATAAATTTCTGTCTGAGTCAATCGAGTATCTCCACTTCCCCTGGCCTGGTATATTACAGTCCCCCTCCTTAGCAGTTGATGATTATAGGCCCAACAAACAAACTTTCCAAGGCCCAGGAACCGAAGATGCCGCCGATCGACACGTCCGTTTGGTACAAAAAGCACATCGGGCCTCGGCTAAGCGCGCCAATGCGGTTTATCTTGGAAGAATGGAGCGGCATTCCCAGTAGCGAGCTCCAGCGCCATCTTCATGCGGTAGTGAGTTGTTCTCCTCGGTGGCGTGACACTCAGCCCAACTAAATGACCGTCTCAGCGCGATAAAGCCTGGAAATATGGTGAATTTCCCTGCGTTGGGCAGTGGATGTTTCTCCTGCCAGGCATCGCCGCGTTTCCCCAATTTAAGCATGTGCTTGAGTGCGCGCGCCAAGGGGGCATCGTGTTAGATCTCGGCTGCGGACTGGGCCAAAATCTCCGGCTCCTGATCGCTAATGGCGCTCCTCCTGAGAGAATGTGGGCGCTCGATCTTCGTCCGGAGCTGTGGCAATTAGGGTACGAGCTCTATCGAGATCATGATCGGTTGCCCGCAACGTTCATTTCGGGCAACTTTCTACAGGAAGATGATTGCGAGGGTTTGCTGGAGCTGTATGGTGAGGTTGATATCATGATTGCCGGGCAGTTCCTCCATCTTTTCTCATGGGAGGGACAAAAGCAGGCGGGAAAGCGAATTGTCGCCCTGTCCAAGCCAGGGACTATATTGATTGGTTATCAACAGTCACGGCGACAGGCTCGGGAGTATATTCGTCCCTGGGGGATGATGTTCTACCATAACCTTGAGAGCTTTCAGCAAATGTGGCAGGAGATTTCCCGCGAGACGAACACCGAGTGGACGGTCGATGCGACAGTGGTGGACTTGGAAGAATGGGGGATGCAAGCTGAAGACACTGAATGGATGCCGCCAGACCACCAGGGGCTTAACCTTTATCTGACCCGGCTGCCTTGAAGTGATTCTATTATAGATATATGAGCGACGTCCATTGTAGCTTTACTCGTCCGTACTATAATCCGAGCAGTCGGACAGGCACATCATTGACAATTTGATCCTACCGTTAAAACGTAAGGTACTCGATTGCGCAGGAGCTTGGCAGATACAAGTTTATCCGAAGTGGTCTGGTGGAGAAGGCGTAGTCTGCCGTGCAGCCATATACACGCGCTTGTATTGGACAATTCCCTTACCCATCGTCGAGTGTCGCAGCTAATGGAGATTGCAATCATTCGTCTACATATTGAACCCTTCTTCAAGCGCAGGTCAGGGTCGTTTTGGTAAAGATCAGCACCTAGGGTGGGTCACCTGAGAGGGTAAACGAGATTCCGGGGGCTTTGGCCACGACGTGAAGAGATTTCCTTGGCCCCCAAACTGGCGAGGGTCCTCAAAATCACTTACCGCGCCTTCGTCCCTTGGAATCCGTCAGTTCTCCTGGGTTGGGTCGGGTTGGGCCGCAGTCATGACAGCGCCCAGGGAACAGTCGGTGGACCTCCTCGTATCCACTGATTCGGGGTCTTTGAGCAGGCCAATCAAAGTTGAATTGAAACCCTGCGGCTTTAATGACTATCTTAGTCAAAATTCAACTGGTGGACACCGCATCAATTTAGCGTCGAGCCGCTATGTTCTGCACGAGACAGCCTTGTCCATGAGTCAATGACAAATGCCTTCAGCCGCATCCTGGTCTCAGCGAGTGGGTCTTTTGGCCCCTTCTCTGGCTGAGAATCGCTCGAGCGCAATGGCGTACATAAAGATGTACCCCGGTCAAACCGTAGACGTTTTCTGTAGTGATCTTTTCTCACCTCACTGGAGCAAGTCTTGTTCGCCGTACGTTGAGGCTGAATGATTTGTTGTTCACTTCCTTGTGTCCCTAGATCAGACTCATTGTTAAGAAGTCCTCTCAATAAGCATCGCCACGATGGTGCGTGTCCTCCAGTCTCTCCTTCTCCTGGCGGCCAGCCTCTCAGCCACCCTTGCCGCCGACGAGTCCACCACCGTTGTTCAAATTCTCAACGGCAACTACAACACCCTCGCATTTAGCGACCTGCGAGGCAGCGTCGTTGGCGGTAATGCCGAGGCGACCACCTATGCTGTGAACTGCAAGGAGGGCTCTTCTTCTTGCCCCCTCACCAAGCCATTTACCATCACCCAAGGTCCTTCCACCTTTACCATGAGCGCGGTTTACACCATGGCCACCAAGGGAGCCAAGGGTACTGGGACGATCGTCCAAGATTGCGACATTACCTCCTCAACTGCCACTGCTGTTTGCTCCGTTTCGTTCGGTGTTGCAGCCGAATACAAAGGCAAATCCACATCCACTTCGTTGGCTACCAAAGCCACTGCCACCGGCTCTGCTGAGGTCCTCTATGAGCCCCTGACTGTCACGGCCGGTCTGGGCAATTTCAACAAGGCTGGTCCCACTGGCGCGACTGCGACTGGAGCGGCTGCGGACAACCACCCAGCTCGTGTGGGTATGGCTGGGGCTGCCGCCGCTGCTGTTGCGGGCGCTCTTGTTCTGTAATTGATGCGCGTGGAGTGGCATCATTCGGTTTTATATGCTTCGATGTGATTTTGGTCCGTGGTGACGATTCTGAACGACGCTTAGTGTCTAATGATTATATTAATACCCATGTCATAATATTTCACCTTGGATTTCCCAACGCAGCCAATGGACTACACTGTACTGTAATCATATA
The DNA here is from genome assembly GCA_009176405.1 of Aspergillus novoparasiticus. Taxonomy (NCBI): domain Eukaryota; kingdom Fungi; phylum Ascomycota; class Eurotiomycetes; order Eurotiales; family Aspergillaceae; genus Aspergillus; species Aspergillus novoparasiticus. Next base: position 24,317 of record ML733528.1, on the reverse strand, counting down.
CGTCTCTCTATATCCTGCTCCAAGCAAACGTAAGGATGAGCTGCCAAGGGTTGGATAGCACGCGTTTTCCGAAATAAAACGCAATATTCTTACGGTCGCAAAGCCCGGTCAGATTTACCTAATTCGAAGATGGTGGCAGCGAATCAGCCTTGGGGATCGGCGAGCCAAGCGAGGCTGAGATGCGATCGGCAGGGCTGTGTGTCCTGTGTCAGACTACTTCTGTTCGCCCGTTGCTCTCTGACACCACACAGCCCGTCCTTAATTCAAACTGCGAGATGGTAGTTGACTCAACCAAGCTCCTAGAAGACGAAGCTGTCGAGCTTTCCGAGATTGCCCCAACCCGGAAACGACATGGCACTTGGGCCTCCACCAAAAGCTGGTACTCCCGAACGGTCCTTCGCTCGGGAAAAGGTTACAATAGATTACCAGTCAAGGCTCAGGAACCAACTCATTTTCACGGATGGCGATTTGGCGCATTGACCTCGTGCATTCTCGTTGGGATATGCCTGGCCCTCAATGTCGCAGCGACCATCTATGTTCGCGTGACGTACCCTCCAAGCAGCGATAATCTAGGACTCATGCAGGAGAGCGATTGCGACCACATTCACAGCGTGGACAGCAGGCTGCACTACGCCCTCAATGTAGTGGCGACCGTGCTGGTTAGTGCCAGCAACTACAACATGCAATGTTTGACGTCTCCGACACGAGCCGAAGTGGATCAAGCCCACGCTCAGCGTAAATGGTTAGATATCGGCGTCCATTCCATTCGCAATCTTTCTTTCATTGGGAGGGCTAAGTTGGCGTTATGGTTGGCTCTCCTAGTGAGCACTCTTCCTTTGCACCTCCTGTGGAACTCGGCTGTAGTGATGACAACCACCTTCAACGACTACAGCGGACTCGTTGTCACTGAGAATTTTTTAGAAAGCCGCAGTGATATTGGACTAGATTGCACCAGTCAGGCAATGGAAAAATACCGAAGCTCCAACATGTCCAGCTATGTCACTTGCTGGTTGTTTGATCAGGCCCGGAACAACCGCAGCAGCCTGACGCAGATGGAACCCAGTCGTTGCATCTCCACCTATCAGGCCGGTTTAGAGGGACGGTCGTTCAATATGCTAGCTGTTACCAAGCAGAGCGATGCATTGAACCAATCGACAACCTTTCCCCCTCCCGGAAATACGACTCTACCAGTGCTGGCGTATTTCCATCCTCTGGACTATCCGGATCAGATTGAGCAATGGTGTAGCGGAATGTGCCAACGATGGGGTCAAGGCAATAATAGCACGAAGTTCTGCTTCGATGAGAATTGGGATGAAGCATCGGTTCCATTTGCTTGCCAGGAGCATAAGGTTAACGGGACAGATTGGGAGCCCAACGCGCTATCGCAAACGAGCTCTTGGATGTGCCACCCCGACGCCATCTTATATGGTCAATGCAGCGGGTCCGCGGCGACGAGGAATGCCACGAAATGGACCATCCTACCGGAGCATTATGAGATCGATCATTGTCTCGTAACAGACGCCAGCCATACCTGCCAGCTGCTGTACAGTCCGATTATCTTATACATTGCGATTGCATGCAATGCCATGAAGTTCAGTTCCATTCTTCTATGTCTTCTTGTCTCCCGCGAACCGACTCTCGCAACCATAGGCGACGCATTAGACTCTTTCTTAAGATCCCCCGATATGGCTTCCAAGGGACAATGCCTCTGTTCGAAAATGGACGACATGATATTTCCTGACCCAGACGACATTGGCTCTGCACAGGCACAACGTTGGCAGCATGGCGAAGGTTGGCTAGGGCGATGTTATCAGGGTACATCCGTGAGGCGCTGGGGAGCATGCATTCTCCTGTAGGTACCATAACTCAGATAGATGGTTGACCGCGGCCAAACTAACTAGCAGGATTTTAGGTGGCTCGCCAGCATTGTCGTAGGCCTCGTTTTCCTCTTCAAAGGCATCAACCTCGTCGGTGCGCAGAACGCTTTCACGATGGGGTTCGGTGCCCTTAGTTTAAATGCCATCGTCAACACATCCGGTTACCAAGGAGGCACGACCGCGTCCATTGTCACCACATCGATCGTGGCGAACCTCCCACAGCTGCTACTGTCTGGATTGTACTTTATGTACAACGCTGTGCTCACGGGCATGGCATCCGCCTATGAGTGGAGTATGTTCGCCTACCAGCAGACCACGCTTCGAGTCACCCTTCCCTGGGGATCCCAGAGAGAGACGTATTGGTTACAGCTTCCCTGGAGATATTCTCTGCCACTCCTCGCCTGTAGCACCATTATACACTGGCTGATCTCACAATCAATCTTCCTGATCAATCTGAAAATCTACCAACCAAACAACGAGCTCTTGACACGGCCCAACACTCACTTCCCTAGTGCGAGTGATAGCGGTGTCATCACGGCCTGCGGATACAGCCCACTCGCTATCATCACAGCGATCGCCGTGGCAATTCTTATGTTTGCCGTACTCACTACAGTCAGCACCTTCAAGCTGAAGCCGGACATCCCGGTGGTCGGCAGTTGCAGTGTTGCCATAAGTGCTGCGTGTCATCCCCCGGAAGAGGACTCCGACGCGGCAGGTAAGCCTCTGTCCTGGGGTGCGGTGCGACATCAGGAGGGCGATCGGCCGGGGCATTGCTGTTTGACTTCACAGACCGTAGAGAAGCCACGATATGGCGAGTTGTATGCGGGATAGATGAACCTTGTCCCATTTCCGCACGTCCATATGAAATGACTTAACGCCTCGGTGGCAGTGGCTGGGAAACACTTACACTGATAACTCTCTGGAGGTATCAACAGGATTGGGTACCTAGTACATTCGAGGACACGAGTCTAGGGAAGCCAGGTTCCGCACGACAAAAGAAAAGAATCGACGCCAGAGAACCATGGACGACGCCGATGAAACCCCGACTACACCACATCAATCGCCTTCTAGAACCCTTTCTCCCAGTGGTTTTAAATGACTCAAGGGACCGGCATCATCACCGTCATCCTTCAACTGGACAGCCACTTCAAGAGCCTGGAGTTGATTTCCGAGCTAGTCGGGGTATATGGCTCCTTGCGGAGACGATACCCATGTAGCTGCTGAGACCAATTCCACGGTGCAGTTGAGGAAGGTCGTGGCTCCGTCAGCTTTCAGAGCATGGTCTACTGCGCTCCCTTCTCATGCTTTTGCTCACCTGGAATCGTGGATCATGTATTCACCGTCCAGGGGCTGATCATGGGAGAAGTCCTGGACGCTGAACATGACTGGAAATCTTATCCTCATAGATCGCGGAGTATTGGCAGGCAAGTAAAATTGAATTGTGTTTAGACTACGATAGAATGGTATAGCGCAACAAGCAGTGAGACATCGCATGAATATGTGCAATTGCCTCGGGAGATGGATAATTCCAGGGCTAGAAGCAACACTTTGATCATCAGAGGCTCCCAACGCTGGCATGGCCAAAAGGTCAAAGGTCTGCCGCTGTGGTTTCGGCAGAGCGTGCTGTATCAACATAAGGCAACGTCGGCAGAGTGTATCTAGGTTGCAGTTCCATCGGGGCGCATCCAGACGTGGATCATCCTGTCAACGCTAGCCTTCCTGGTGTAACCCACTTCCATGTTTGAAACATCCATGCCCAAATCTTAGGCACGGGCAGGTCCATCCTTAAACAAACAGGAGCCCTCCGTTGGCATTGATCAAGCTCCCCGTAGTCCATCTACTCCCTTCTTCGGAGAGAAACGCGACAATCTGAGCAATATCATCCACCTCTGCCACCCTCGGCGCAGCGGGGGTACTTTGAATGACCTGATCCCATTGCTCTTTCTCTTCGGATTGAAGGGTAGAGGCCCACAGCTTGGTATTCACCGGGCCGGGACTCACACAGTTAATGGTTGCATTGTACTTATGTCCCAACTCTTTGGCCAAAGATCGCGTGAGACTCTCCATGGCGCCTTTACTTGCAACATATGCCAGACATCCCGACTGCCCATCCCGAGCATAAACACTCGAAAGGTTGACGATGCGCGGCGTCTTTCCCAAATGCCGCGTCGCCTCTTTAATGAGAAATACCGGGAAGCGCAGGTTCACCGCGATTTGGCGATCAAATGCCTCGTATGTCATTGCTTCGACGGGGTAGTCTTCTCGAGCGCCGGCATTGTTAATCACAATGTCAATGCAGCCCCATCGCTCAACGGCTGCATCGACGATGTTTTTCGGTGCCAACAAATCATCCGCCTTGCCTTCGACTGCGATTGCGTCTACTCCGACCGTCCGAATCTGCGATGCGACCTCTTCGGCCTGTTGACGGGAGCTGTTGTATGTCAGGAGAATATTGGCGCCACGACTGGCGAGTTCAAAGGCGATTCCTTTGCCGATGCCGCGAGATCCACCGGTCACGATGGCATTTTTGCCCCGCAGCGACTGTTGAGCGGTCATGTTTTCTTTTAGGTTTCGGAGGGAGAAGAGGTTGTGGACGAAGATGAGAGAAGATTGAACACGATGGCGGGGGCTCGACAATAAACCCGGTCAAGGAATCACTGGGCGAATTGGATATCGTGAAGAAAGATTCTTTATAAGACTTCAATCTCGCAGATCGGCAATGCATCTGGCAGACCGGTAAGGCAGCCGATCAGCGGGTCTCTCGTTGACTCTGAAGACTGCGGGGAATGGCGGGGATCTGGGTCCCTGATAACGATATCTCACTTCCACGGTATGCATTCCGGAGTCAGTTCACTTTGGTAAACGAATGATCATATCCAAATGGTATGAGCAGTCGGGCAAGGGAACCGGCGTGGGGGTTGTTGGCCTCCACATCTATCAGGGAAAGAATGTAAATTCTAGGGACACCCGTGCAGTCAATGCCTTTCGTACACAGGTAAATCTCCATCTCCACATACCGGGCATTCTTTGTTCTAGTGCACACGATGAGACTCAATCGCACCATATCGGTTGTGGGCTGCCACTGTGCCGGCGAGGTTGGCGATGTCATTGTCGGTGGGGTTCTCAATCCACCGAGCTGCAAGACCATGTATGAAAAGCTCGTTTATTTCCAGAATGAAGCCGACGACGTCCGACAACTCCTGATGAAAGAACCACGAGGTCGACCGGCCATGTGCATGAACCTCGTCCTCCCACCCTGCGACCCCCGCGCCGATGCCGGGTTTATTATTACGGAGAGCGATGAGTATCCTCCCATGTCCGGCGGGAATACTATCTGCATGGCGACGGTCTTGTTAGACACGGGCATGGCGAAAATGACGGAGCCCGTGACGAAGCTGGTCCTGGAGACACCGTCGGGCCTGGTCGGGGTAACGGCGGATTGTGAAGATGGGAAATGCAAAGCCATCGCCTTTTATAATGTGCCCAGCTTTGTATACAAATTGAATCTTTCAGTGGAGGTGCCTGGGCTGGGGACGGTGAAGGTTGATATTGTCTGGGGTGGAATGCATTATGCCATCGTGGATGCTGGGTCGATCGGTCTCAAGATCGCCAATGAGAATGGTCCGAAGCTGATTGAACTGGGCGAGAGAATCAAACAGGCCGTGAGAAACACCTATACACCGGTTCATCCGGAAAATGATCAGATCCGGGAGGTGACGATTGTCGAGTTCACCGAGCCACTGCATCAAGAGGGTGACAAGAGGGTTGCTGTGAATACGGTGGTGGTATCCCCCGGCAGGTTTGATCGATGCCCTTGCGGCACAGGAAGCTCAGCCAGGATGGCTGTCTTGCACACCAGGGGCGAGCTCCAGGGAGGGGAGAGCTTTGTCCGCCAGAGTATCATCGGATCTACTTTCACCTGCCATATACGAGGAAGCACCACGGTCGGCCACTATGACGCGGTCTTGCCAACGGTCAAGGGCAGTGCCTGGATCACTGGTTTCAAGCAGATGGTCTTGGACCCGTCCGACCCTTTTCCGGCTGGCTTCCGGGTGGGTGATCAATGGCATGTTCGTCAGCAGCAGTGATAGTATATGTTTTGTAGAGCAAGTATATAGCCAGTGTGATACCTTAAATGGGAAAGATGAAACCGCTGCTTAATACCACACTCATATTCCCGTACTGGTGAGATCCAATCGTCTCCAGGAGCACAATGGTTTGTAGATCAAGCGTTTTCATAAGAAGGTCACGATGTGGACAAGTGTGAAAACAGAGGCTGGCAACAGAAGCTCAATAACCATACCACACAGGACATGTACAGAATGTTGGTTTATTATTGAAGTATCTCTTTAGACAGGAAGAATACATCTTCCGCTCCTATGGCTCAGTTGGTAGAGCGCATGACTAGTAATCATGAGGTCCGCGGTTCAAATCCGCGTGGGAGCAGTTCTTTTTTTTCTCTGTCACACTTCTTGCTCAGTTTATGGACAGATTATGAATGACTCTTTAAGGTCCCACTAACGATGAGAGTGCAAACAAGGTTGATCTCAGTGTGCCTGCCCGGTACTACCCCGCTGGTTTCATCGAGGGCGCCATGTCGAGATTCAAAATAAGCTAGTAAAGAGATGTGAGACAAGCTAGAGTGTTACCAATAAGCTTTTTCCCCGAAGCTATAAGTCTTTCTGGCGTATTTATCACAATTGAACCACATCATTATGGTGTGGTGAGTTTCAATTGCCTCCGTTGGGTACAGTTGTCTGTACGTAAATATATATACCGGTCACCATAAGACAAAATCTACTAGAGTTCAGGTAGTGCTCTCGTGGCAATCTTAATATCCTGGAGAGCCTGCGGTCAAGACAATCCTATAAGCCAACAACCGTCAGAGATCTTCCACGATTGATCTCGTCCTCCTCTTCTTTTCTCTTCTGTCTTCAGTCGAACCTGAATGGTTGAAGAATAACCCTTTTGAGAAGACATCCGAAAGAACATCTTATTCCAGTTCCGGCTACTCCAGAGAGGGCAGGCGGTGAGCGCATAATCCATCCTGTCCTGTTCCTCTTGTTTTTGTTTAACTCTGTATTCTGTCTTCACACTCTGCCTTGGTATCTCCTTCATCGCTGCATTTCAGGAGTTTGTCGACCTTTTTCGAGCTGCGACACGGTTCAACTGAGGAGTCTCGGCATTGGACTACCTGACCATGTAGGAATTCGAATTCGCCGACCGTCACATATCCCCAGAACTCCTGCAGCGACGCGACGCAACACAAATGGGGGTATCTTTCCAACCTGACCAAACCCAATGTCAACAACCTTGATCGTCATCCGATCCTCGGACCACAATGCAGAATAACTCGCTGCCAATGTGGGCATCATCTGGGGAAGGTCGAATCTGCGGAAGAGCCAGAAGAGTTCGCCTCTGATGTGCCTGGGAGGATGAACCATGGATGAGGGAGGATGCCAGTGCCGGAATTACGCTGGCCGAGTACCAGCCGGAGATTGGGGGAAAAAGGAGGCGGACAATCGCGATGACTATCGCTACAACCGTTAACGTTCACGGTCATGGGGTCGATGGATCTATGACTAGGGTTGCTCTGAAGAGAGTTGCTGCTCTTGTCGCTCACCGGCGCGTGTGCATCTGCAAAACGGCTGCTACTCAACCCCGTATTGATCACCTCCGAAGAGAGCTGGCCGGAGGCGACGATGATTGTCATGCGGAGTCTAAAGGATGTCTGAAATTGTGTCATTGCTCGACGTACACTTGTATATCAGTAGTTTTACGGGTCGTAGATAGTGTAATTGTTTTTACGAACGTGTTATCGTTCACGCTTTCGTTTGCAATACGCAAGCACATTACACCTAATTCGCAGTTCATTACAACGCCGCCAATGGATCTATAACATCCTTCCTTGGTTCCCGAACAGGAGAGCCATGTATTAGTGCTACCAAGGGTCCCGTTGGCATCATGGCTTCTAGTGGCTGAAGTTGGTTTGCGACTGCGTTGCGATGAACCAAGTCGACTCGCAAGTTGGAACTATCTGCTCCTGGCCAATCACTTTGTCTTCTCGGGGCACGCTCGTATGTTGCCCGCCTTCAATGTGTCGATGACAATGATATCATATACGGTGCCCCGAAAAGAGGCGATGAGGCCGGTCCAAAGTCTGGAGATTTCCTCCGTACATACAGTCAAACTCCGTTATAAACAACTAATTCAGCAAGCCATTCAAATTGCTTATATCGGGGTTGCTTATAAAGAGGTTTGACTGTACCGACTAAGAGCGCTTGTCCAGAGTCCAGACGGGCAAGACTAAGCCAGTCGAGGACCTTGCCACAGAGCGCTAGACTTCATGAAGTAATTGATCCCCGAGGGTGACAGCCGGTTCTCCCTCAGGCGTCCGCCATCGAATGTGGCTGGCGCGCGTTCTCCAGAGCGTCGATCAGTTGCCTGAAAAGTATGCGGAATAGGATGCCTCTCGATGGTCGTCGCAGGTGCCTGATCAAGGTCTCTCGGTAGGTCATGCACTCGCGAGACAAGCAAAAAGGCAAAAAAAAAAGAAGCACAAAACCATGCAATCAGCCGGAAAGACCCTCGGGGCTCAAGGGAATCCTTGAAGGAGCAGCCAGCCACGGACAGGTTTGCAACGGCGTACGTATAGCCGCGGCGCCTTTTTTAGTTCCTGGCTAGCTGCTTTGGTACATCCATGCAGGTCGGACTGGGGTCAATGCTGTGCCCGTCTGGTATCTTGACCCATAGTTCTGGAAGGATTAGCTGAGAGCACGGAGCCACCATACATGCCCCAATCAAGAAAAGTCCAAGGGGAATTACGCTGCTCTCACGAAGAACCTACCCGAAGGACCAGCTGGACCATTCCGGCTGGGGAGGGTCTGTACATGGCAATTGGAAAGTTTCAAGATTCCTGCGTCGAAAGTGGAGCTGACAAATTCAGCCTTTAACGCATTAAGCACAAACAAACGAAAGGCGATCAATGGGTCCTCATGCTCGTTGTTTAGCGGCTCTTGGCAGATGTAAGTCATTTGAGGAACGATGGGGGATCCTTCCCAGCTGCAGCTCGACTCCGCGATCGTGATATCTTTGAAACCGTTCTTCCTGCCTTCATGACGCTGGGCAACGGCATGTCGATCTTTTCGTAGACGACGGAAGGCAGTGCTATGGGGCTGAAGTCAGAACTGCCACGATAAGAATAGCTCCCTCGGACTATCTAGGCCTCCCAGGAGAGCCTCCGCTGCCGTGGGATGCCTGACAGGGCACAAGGCTGGCCTGTTGAGGTTCGCCAACTTCGCCCGAAACTATCGCCACTAAACTGGCATTTGATTGGTGTTTCGTCAAAAGACTAACCCCGGTTGCCTACAGATACCCGTCTGAAGCCATTCCCCCCCTCCCCTTCGACGACAACGTGTTTGATTATCGCTTGTCCCGAGCTTGTGGATAACACCCGCGGCGCTGCAGCAGAGATAACCCACCTGATCTAAGTCCACAGTGGGTCGTAGGGCATATGTTCACGTGGGACTCGACGCATGGATGGCGATATCACTAAACGTGGCATTGTGTAGCATCAGACCCGTATTATCAAGTCGAACCACAGTATGCAGACGTCACCTCATAGGAATAGCCATGGCATATGACAGCAACTCGAACTTAGAGCGACTACTCGCCAGCAATTTTTGGAACGGGACCACTGCTGTTTGTGTATGTTCGAAGTATTCCCCGAGGAGAATGGGAAGAGTGTCCGATAGATGCGGACATACTGGTAGACCTAACATTGGGTAGTATGTACACACCGAGTTTGACTCAGCTGAGATAGTATACTATGAACAATTCCTATTTTTTTTCTATTATTATTTTTTAATTTTGTTTCAGTTTTAGCTTTTCTGCTGACTGGACAATGGCAGTGTTTGGGTCAAGGCTGAGTGGCATCTGGAAATCTTCGGCAACTCGAGCTGAGAGACGAGACGTCGATCGCCGAACCGGCCGAAACACCACTTCAGCTGCCACCGGATTGCATCGTATTGACGCTATAATTAACCTGAAGCATTCCTCTGGTGTCGCCCGTGCGGCTATGCGTTGTAAACCCTGAATTGAAATCCGAGCTGGTCAGGTCGCTCATGACCCAATCACCCGGCAGGCAAAGGCTTTTGCGAGACCCGCGGTCAGACTCGTATAACAGAACAGAATAGAAGCTCATGTCAGATGCCCTGTGTTTTAAGTTGGGGAATGTGGCTTGCAGCATCGCGATAAGCACAGGTCACGCGTCGCAGCTGGCGATTATGCGAACGGCGCTGCACGCCAAGCATGGATTTGTTACCTTACTTGATAGTTTGGCACGTTATATGATGCCCGGGTCATCGGAACCCATGCAAAACATTCTCATTAATAATAATAATCAAAAAAAGAAAATAGATTCCCCGCCCCCAGAAATGATAGTCGATTGACTAGACTCATATACCGATGCAAAGCAAATCCCGTAGCCGGAGATCTAAGCGCCCCAGAGTTGCCGAAGGATTGGAAGAGAAAGCGATGAGTGTCCAAGTAATGTGCACCAGGGAGGAGTCATTGAAGCTGTTTCTCTCGTAACGTGAAAAGCACTACCCATCTGTAGGCGATTTGGCACTTGAGAGGGTGTCTGACACATACTGTAAAGAACAGACAAGCCACCTCTTCACTGCTAAAGGCCTCTTCGCAAACGTCCGGGTCCCACCGGGCGACTTCTGGATACATGTTGGAGCAACATTATCCTACGAACCAGAGGGGTGCAGGAAGGCAGCACACCAATGTAGAAGTCATGGGCCGCCTGGGGCGCCGCAGGCTCGCTACGAGCTGGAATACGCTTTCTGTTGGAGTCCACATCCAATGACTGAAACGTGGTAGAACCCAATGTTGTGGGCTTTCAAGGCCTCATCCACTTATGTTGGCGAATATGGACCCAGCAAGAAGTAGCGTGTAGCTGGAAAGGCCAGCCTCGTAGAGTTCTCCGCCACAGTCGAATCTCTGACTCCTCCCCAAGGGTAAACTTTCTGACGGGCGAAAGCATGAGTCAATCCAGATACTGTGGTCAGCCGCGTTCCGAAGGGCTGATGCTGAGGCAGACGATGACTCGAGAATGGCGTTGGTCCATAGAGAGTCAAGAAGGGCCAAAAGAGAAAGAGGGGGAGAAAAAGAAAAAAGAAAAAGGGTAGAGGGGGGAGTATAAGCCTTGCTATAACCTGGGATGAAGTAAAGAGAATAACTACATATATGGCCTTGATCAGCCCATACTGTCACCCATAACTCAACACTCTTTTTCATACTCAACCGTCCGTTCATACCTAAGTCAAGTCTCTCATCGTTGCAAACAGATGATTGCTCAACCATGGCCGTATTCAACAGACAGATGGATCTGATGCAGCAGGCCAGAGCCTCGTCGACTTTCAACCCGGCGAAGCTGACGGTCATAATATACGACAAGTACTTTGACCCATTCCTCTACCCAGAGTCTATAGCCACGTATCAGGAAGGCTGACCCCTTGACAAGTGAAGCAACAGTTAGCGCTCGACGAGCAGCATTCCATCGTGTGGAGGATGCACTGGGGCTGCTCGATAACATGAAGTTACCACATATATATTCCGGCCTCGACCGCGAAGGACTCTACCTGGAAGGGGTCCGTCGGGCTCGTGTCATCACGAATGACATGATAACCCACGGCCACAGTCATTTCCAGTGGTTGAACGAACGTTATCAAATCTGCAACTCGTCTCCATTCGGAATGAACTTTCTCATGTTTCGCAGAACCATCGAATTGCAGGGCACTGCAGAACAACGACGGTACTGGCTGCAGGAGATCGATCAGATGAGAATCAACGGTGCATATGCCCAAACCGAATTGGGCCATGGAACTTTTGTTCGAGGAATAGAGACAACTGCCACCTTCGATGTCGAGACCGATACATTCACGATCCATTGTCCCACTCCTACATCGGTCAAATACTGGCCCGGTGGACTGGGCTTTAGCTGTTCTCATGCCATCGTGGCGGCGAGATTGATCACACACGGAAAGGATCACGGCGTGCATATGTTCATAGTCCAGATCCGCTCGCTGGAGGATTTCGCTCCCGTGCATGGGGTGGAGCTCGGGGACCTAGGCATGAAGATGGCCTACAACGGAACATGTAATGGCTATGCACGGTTCAATTACTTGCGCGTGCCGAGGAGCAGTCTGCTAGCTGCCCATGCGCAGGTCTCGCGCGACGGCACGTATTGTCAGGCGCAGGCCAAGGTGGGCACCCTTCCACTATCCAAAAGGGTATACTCAACGATGCTGGATACGCGGCGAAACATTGTGCGATGTGTCGCCTTCGGATTGGCTCAGGCCGCGACAATTGCAGCGCGGTATTCCATTGTGCGAGAACAGGGCCGATTGATGTTTTCCGATGCGGCAGAAGAAGAAACAGCTATCATAAAGTTCAAGTCTCAACACTATCGACTGCTGACTCTCATCGCACAATCGTATGCTATCCTGTTTGCCGCAAAGGACTTCGACTTCAGGTACGATCAGCTCGTCCGTGAACAAGAGAATGACGACCATGCGCGGTTGCCATTCATGCACGCCCTCAGCACGGGGTTAAAAGCGTGGGCTACTACTATAGCAAGTGCTGGCGCTACAGAAGCAAGAAAGATGTGCGGCGGCCATGGGTTTGTTGCCCTGTCCGGCCTCCCGGAGATCGAAGGATCGGTTTCTGCCACCGCCACATTCGAGGGAGAGAACTATGTGATGTGGCAGCAGCTGGTAGTATACCTGTTTAAACAGGTCAGGGCATCGTGCGCCGGCCAGAACGTCGACGCCGAAGTGAAGGGCTACATTGGCGGCGTCCGATCATACCTCAGTGACGGAGCTTCTCCGTCCAGGATTCAGAGTTGTGACAAGAAAACACTTTTCGACGACTCAACACTGGTGTTGATCTATAAGAAACGGTCACAGCGAGCACTAGCCGCTGCATACTCTTCGTATAGAGATATGTGCAATCGCAGCTCTGCAGCAGAGGCGTGGAACGCCTGCATGATGACTAGTCTAGCAGCCGGTCAGGCCTTCGTGGAATATATTGTCTTAGAGTCCTTCATGAAGCGGACATCGCCCTCAGCTACACGGGACGCTCCTGTCTCCCAGGCATTATCGCATCTCTTCTCTTTGTTTGCTCTGACAACAATCACAAGTCCTACCCCTTCCTTTGCAGCGGGTTCTTTCGTGGAGCATGGACTTCTGACACCTGATGAGCTCAACGAGATTCGTGTCCATATTAATGAGCTTCTAGCAAGTCTTCTCCCCAACATCGCTGCCCTGACAGATGCCTGGGACTTCACCGATAGCAGTCTCTGCAGCGCGTTGGGTTGCAAGGATGGAAATGTCTATGAGCGCCTACTGAGCTGGACGCGGCAGCTGCCGGCAAACAGCGGGCGAGCCGTGGAAAAAGCATGGGAAGCACCTGAGGGAATTGAGGAATTCTTCAAGGCAAGTCGATTGTAATATGTCAGTCGAACAGTGTTATGGAAGGTACGGTTGACGAAGCTGGGCTTGTCATGTGTATAGGGTAAGGGCTCTTGTAGCCGGTCCAATGTATATAGGTCTACGTGTGACGACAGAAATCTAATGTCAGCAGCGAAATGCATACATTTGGGATTGAATTATATTTCCTGTCGTTTATACCTTTGCTTCTCCCCTTTCCTTTGATACATTGCTCGTAAAAATAAGGTATGGTAATCTGTCCTTGTTCGCACATGGGTGAGTATATGAGCTCGAAGGCTGATAGATTGTCACTTCGTTGATGGGCTGTTTGAGTTGCAAATGAACATAACTAGGGATATAGTAGCTAGTAAACACCAGATGTAGAGAACAATAAACGACACGTGGTCCACCCGATCGTCTAAGATGGCCATGGGAAATAACAAAAAATCAAGTGGTATGGAAACACTGCCAACACCTGAAAGGCGACACGGACTAAGAGACATCTTGAATCAATAACGAGAGCAACACACCCTCAAGCGCGACGGGAGAGCTTAACATCGATACCCTCTTGTCGAACAAAGAAGCTGTTATACGTCTTCCAGTCACGGTGTGGGTGAGCCAACTCGATATCGTAACGTAAGATCAGTGTAGCCATCACCTTGTATACCTCGAGTAGACCTAGGTTTCTTCCAATGCATATGCGGCTCCCAGCGCCAAACGCAAGGTCGGAATTATTCATCAACCGTAAGCGTGCTTGAAACTCCTCTTCACTTTCCTGGGAATCATCACGCAGCCACCTCTCAGGGCGAAACACGTCGGAATCCTCGCCCCAAACAGACCGATTCCGAGCAATGACATACGGATTCATACCGACAATACTCCCCTGAGGGATGTACTGGCCATTTGGTAGGGTGAGCCCTCCGGGTGGCACATACCGTTCCAACGTCATAGCAACACCGGGATGCATCCGCATCGCCTCACGGACCACCGCGTTGAGGTACGGAAGGGCGCTTGCGATGTTGTATGGTACGGCCGACGGTGCGGCATCCAGGCTCGAGTGACAGGCACGAATCTCCTCTTGCAGGCGCGCCCACACCCGAGGGTTCTTCAAAGCGAAATAAATCGCCGCGTTCAGCGTGATGGCTGTTGTGTCCGCACCAGCGATCATGTTGATCATGAGGTACGAGATAATCTGGCTGTCATCAACAATATCGGGGTATTTGTCTTTGGCGTCGATAAACCTGTCTAAGAAATCAGGCTTGTTTGCATCGTGGTAGCTGGTGTCTTTGCCTTGCAATCGGTCAAGCAGATGTGTTATCGAGATGTTAGTGATATTACCGAAGGCTGGCGGCCCAATTCGGTAGATAGGGTTCTTGTCCAGGAGATGGTCTAGAACTGGAAGTTGTCCAACGAGAGAGAAATAGTCCATAGCGGTGTCAGAGATGGCAATGGTGCCGTCGAAGTCAAAGCCGTTCTTGAGATAGCCGATGGGCTCGCTAAAGGTGGCTTGTCCTACCACGTCCCATGTATCTATCTCCATCAGCACTCAACAGGGCCTGTGTGTAGAAAGGGCGAACATACAGAACAGCAGCCACTGGTCCAATTTACATGTTATACCAGCGTTTGATCCATCAATGAACTCCTCTTCCAGCCTCTGACAGAGGTAGTTGATCACCTCATCAATATGGGGCTCAAGTGGCAGGACACCGGTCAAGGAGTAATACTTAGCAATTGGCCGCTTTTGTTGCGCGTGGATATCGGGGTCACACTCGCTGAATAGGTTGTAAATGATTCGACCGTTGCTTTTGGCACTACTACCATGGTAGAATTCGGTCTTTCGATAGTCCCCTTTTGTGTTGTAGATGGTTTTGATCATCTTGGGCAGATCCAAGTCGACGACATTAGGGGCGATCCGCACCACTGGGCCGTATTTCTGGTGGAGCTCATGGAGAACCACCTGAGACTGGCCCTGCGTGACATGGTACATCCGCCAGAGGTTGGTCCATCCTACGATTGCGAGGTTAATGACGGCAACAGAGGCTGATGCGACGCGGGACAGCGTCCAAGCAGTGGCGCGAATGACCTCCACAACTCACCTGCGAGAAAGGGACCAGGGATCTTGCGTAAAGGAGAAATGAGATAGGTCGCTAGATACCAAAAGACCAGGGCTATCCACAGTGTGCCAAAAAGCGACACGGCAAAGCCTCTCAGGCTATAGTCGAGCGCCAGAAACCGGAAAGAATCCATTTTTGGAACCAGTTGAGGATGAAGTCCCTGGAAATGAAACAAGCAAATAATTGAGAGAGACCAGGGTCAGAGTATTCCTGGTATTTAGAGCGTCTGAGACAAAAAGTTCACGAGGTGATCCCCGTATACAATTGGCCAATGCATCTGCCATCGACGCTATGATGTTGGGTCCAGAACACGCACTAATGCACGCGGCGCGCTATGAAGGCTTCCGCACCCACCCCTAGAATTTCTTGACAGCTTCACTTGCTCTTCCCCGGCGCCAAAGTACCTTCTCACTGGGATTGAAAACCGATCCATTGGTTCTTCCGGAGCCTTCCTCCGCTTGCCCCGAGAGGCTCGTGTACTAGTTCGGGTGAAACCTCCTGCACATCCTGGCTCTTGTTTCTTATCACACCCGGGAATTTCGATAGCTCCACCTGCACGGACCGACCGTTGCGCTATGTCGAAATGACAGGTAGACAGTGGATACAGGCACTGACAGAACTTTATTCACAGGCTTAGTGGACCCGTACGAGCTCGAATATGACCAGTATCCGGGGAGCGAAGTAAAGCTCTGGGGGAAGAAGGAAATCGCAAAATAAAAGTACCAAGCAGTGAGCTAGAAGCTTGGACCTACGGGACGGGAAGTAGGGCTTACAGTATCCTGCTTGTCGAAACTTGAGGTTAGTCCACATGATATCTAGAAAGACGGGTTGTTGATAGTTCACAGTTGCTAAGGGAGGATGGGCATCAAAGGTACTTTGTAAGATTCAACCTCGTATATCTAATCTTGTCCACACTCACCCTCGATGCATTTGCCTTCAATTTTGACTCGACTTTTCATCAGTCGTCCCACCTGCATTTTGCCGAGCCAGTGTTTCCTCTTGTCGTAGCCTTCTTCCGAAAGTGTGTTCAAGATGCTGGCCGGCCAGGGGGTCAAGGCAATCGTGGTGATGTGGGTGATGGTTATTATATCCTTTATTCTTGTCCCTTTACGGCTGTACACCAGGGTGTATATCGTCAAAGCTCTCGGGCTGGATGATCATGTGTTCAATTTGGGCTGGGTAGGTCCCTTCTTTTGAAAGCCGAGTGATTCTGTACCGATTCTTAACTCTCGATTGTAGGTATTCCTCCTCTTATACACGGTATTCACTACTATCGCCGGAAAGCACGGGTTCGGACAGCCAATTACTAGCCTGTCCATGGATGAAGCCGTCCAAGCCGTGTACATGGAAATGGTCGGTCAGACGTTTGCCGTTCTGGGGATGGCCATTGCGAAGCTTTCATTGGGTATATTCCTTTTGCGGATCGTGGTAAAAGCATGGCATCGAATATCGATTTGGATCTCGATGGTCAGTCTATCAGTTGTCTCTGTGATGACGGCGATCATCTTCTGGACCCAGCGCCTTCCCTCCAAGGCAATCTACGATCCTCGTGTACCTGGTCGAACTATCGTCAGCGTTACCCCGTTTTCAGTGCTACTCGGCTGTATGCTGCTCCTGATAACCCCTGTAGCCGGATAGCTGACTTATCTGTTATGTTATATTTAGCATGGTGTGCAGCGGTCGACTTTTACTTCGCCATTCTGCCGTGGATATTCATTTGGGAACTCAACATGCGGTTCAAGGAGAAGATGACGATCGCTATTAGTCTGAGCCTAGGATTCATGTCAGTCATCCATGTCTCTGGCGATGGTTAGCGTGCTAACATACATCCTGCAGTGCCGGTATCTGTGGGATCATTCGCACGATAGAACTCGGTGGATTGTCGAGTGCTAATTACACAGGTACGTTCATGCTCATTCCGATCTGCTTGGCAAAAGATCGAAACCGCTAATATGCGTATTCTCGTTATTCGTAGAGGACACGGTTCCTCTCATTATCTGGTCCGCCGTCGAGCTTGCCGTGACGCTTATCTGCGTCGGCATCCCCACGATCCGTCCTCTTTACCGGTACATTGTCCACGGATCCAGTGTCAAGGAGTCGCATGAAGTCTACAAACGGCAAGATGAAAGTGGGAGTGGCAGTGGAAGCCGCGGCAAACCGACTTTTGCGATGCCCATGCGGAACTTCGCTCGGGCGGGCCGGAAGGATGAATTACTGACCACTACAACGACCACCGTCGACATTCCAGATACCAACGACAACAGACCGGATTGGAACCGTCGGTCTTACGTGACGGGTGCCGGGCAGAATGACGAAGAAGCACTCGTGGCTACTATCGAGGAAGAAAATTCTCGGTATAGGGATCACATATGCGTGCGGCAGGAAGTGCATGTAGAGAGAAATTGATTTGAAAAAAATGTCCAGGATACTTATTTACAAGTAGGAGGTTTCCCTTTGAATGACTGAACGATTCTGTTGGAAACCTTCTCCTCACATTCCTTGTCCCAATTCCTTTGTCGCTTCTCAGCTATTGTCGTGAGCAATATTCCGACTTAGTCGGAGCAATCAGGTTCCTATGCGGATGGAGTGAATCAGAAATGTATATCTTTGGAAAGATTAGTTATAATATATCGAATATGATTTTAGGTAGGAGTTTTATAGTACAACAAATATGAGGACGTTTCACTGGATGGGATGGCTTGCCCTAACATCAACACCATCGCATCCGTCCACCTCAGGAACAATCACTCCTCCTAACAGGTATATCCCGCCATTGACCAACGACAATCCACAGTCTTGAGATGCTTGCAGAACGCCGAGTGGCGTTATCAACCGCGTGACCCATTCAGTACCTTTGCCTCACGCCAAGCAAATTTCCCCACACAAAAGCAACCATAAATGTCGTTGGCCACCGAAGCTCAAACTTTCGGAGTCGCTCTCAGT
The DNA here is from genome assembly GCA_009176405.1 of Aspergillus novoparasiticus. NCBI lineage: Eukaryota > Fungi > Ascomycota > Eurotiomycetes > Eurotiales > Aspergillaceae > Aspergillus > Aspergillus novoparasiticus. Next base: position 5,888 of record ML733528.1, on the reverse strand, counting down.
GGTTACTTTACTGCTGGTGCCCACGGGATCAATAAATGGACCTTGACCAATTCGAGTAGTTACGGAGACGATCGCTCATCGCTCGATTTGGTCTCGTGTCCAGAATGTTGCTCCAGCATGGTCTGGATTTCAATCCACGCAGCAGATATTTCTTTTACTTAGTAACTATTCGATAGCCATTCCCGTTCAGATCAACCGTCGGATCCGAGGAGCGACGACATCAATGCGTGCTTTTAGTCAAATTTTGGAGGGGTTGCGTGCCCACTGCAGGCAGATGTAGCCGTGGCACCACAACAACCGCCAGCCCTGGATTGGGTGGTGGAACCAAGATATGAGGACCAGTATCTATTGGCACGGAGGCGTTTCCGGAGCCTGCCGCGTGTGCTACCTGCAGAGTCAATTCCTTCGGACTGTCTGGGGTAGGATCACAACTAACCAGTTGCAGCGATGGTTTGGCAACAGGGGTCGATCAAAGTTTCCGAAGAAAGGAAGTGAGTAAACACCAAGGCCACTGAACCACAGGAAACAAAGGAAGGAAAAACAAAACCAAAGACAGACACATAGAAAATAACATACTTACAATAGATAAGATGAAAAGCACCATGGGTAGGGAAGGGTCGGGGGAAATTGATCAACAGTCTGAAACCCACCCGAAATGAATGCATGACGCGACGATTCCATCTCCACCTAAGCTTCATTCCGTAGGCCTATGAAAACGCGCTCGAAGTAGAAAAAGAGGGGGATCAACAGTAATCTAGGTTGTTGTTCCCCCAGGATTTCTCCGCAAAGAATGTTTAGGGTTCCGTGGATCGGGTGACCGAATCGGCCAACCGCATTGTCTGATCGTCTCGTCATATGATCCAATGCATGACGTCTTCCATCAATCCCTCACCCCACCGATTGAATACCGAGTCAACTTATTGAACCACCGAGGACTCAATTGTCGCTCTGGGAAATCAATAAATACCGGCTCGTCTCCTCCCTCACTCTTGCCTGTTCAGTTGATTGTTCACTCACCTACTTTATCCATCTTCCATTGACCATTCAAGGCTTTTCGCCCACTTATATCATCTTCTTTCCCGGTTCTCATATCAATCACCCTTCACACACCACAACACCATGGACACCGACCTGAACAAGTACAATTCCAAATGGGTCGAGTTCCATATTCGGGACCACCTGGAGAACGGCGAGATCTCCGTGCGGCACACCGTCATCGAGGAGTATGTCTATATCGTCATTCGACCATGTTCATTGCTAACCTCTCTGCAGCGGCGAATTCCAAGACCCCAACAATCGTAGAAAATCGATCCATGAAGACGAGGTCGACGAGATCACGATCCCTTCCGACGGCATCGGCGAAATCTGTGCTCACGGACGTAGAGGCAGTGAAGGTCGTCTGGACCTGTTCCATGGCAACGACAAGATTTGCGAACTCCATTGGGACGATCGTGAAGGGAGACGCGAGAACGTGGTCGAGATGTTGGACGAAAATGACAAATACAGGATCGAGCATGGGGGATGGAGCCCAGAGGCCAACGGACCTCTGGGCCATGTTTACGTTGACGTGTGGGCTAAGGACAAGAGCAAGTAGTCTCTCTCCCCTATACGTGTTGCCGTAGTCTTTTACGGGTGTAGTCCTTTTTTTCTTTTCATTATGAGTTCAACTTTTTTTTTTTTTTTTTTTTTTTTTTTTTTTTTTTTTTTTTTTTTTTTTTTTTTTTTTTTTTTTTTTTTTCTTTTTTTTTCTTTTTTTTTTTTTTTTTTTTTTTTTTTTTTTTTTTTTTTTTGTCGTCTCCATGTTCTTGCGAGATGTTACATATTTTGGTATCATACCAGAGAAACCCACTATATTAGGAATGAAGCTCGTTTGATCAATCAATTAACAATCCCAAGTCATGAAGACGCCAATAGTATAGCTGAATCAGCGTAGCAGGAACTGGTCACCACTGATTTGTTAGTTGACATTTAACTTCAATTTGCATCTCCGCTAGTCCGCAATGGGCATTGATATTTAGTTTAATGGACAAGAAGATTGATCAACCCCGCTCCAGTATATCCACGGCTGCGATGTGATGTGATAGATATCTCTCCCGATGCGCTCATGCCGGTTCATGCTTATGAAAGGGGTTTATATCCTTTTCACCGTTTTTATTTTTCCTCTTTTTGCGATATGTCTGCTTCCGGTGTATGTCTTGAACTAGATTGCATAGATAGTTGGGCTTTTGTATTCCGGAGCTATACCTGCTCACTCGAGAGGCACTTACTAAATTAGGCAAGATCTTCTTCTGAGATTGATTTGCACTTGGCGCCCATCATCTTACACTGGGAGTATGCGGGGTATCCACATCTATTAGCACCGTTTGTAGAGGTCATCGCCAACTAGTACATGAAGTTACTCGGTAACCTACTGCAATCTGTGGGGTGCTTGGGATGCTGGGAGCTCTTCGAGTGTTTCCAATATCTGTGAACTACGCGCTTTACACGTCGACTATATATCAAGGTGCCACCCTGGGCAAACACGAGGTGCAAGTATGGTGGTAAATTACCAGAGCCTCTGGTTTCTACATAATGTGATGCTATTAAGGGTCCTCCTGCCATCTCGAAGACTAAATCGGAAAGTACTACGACCCTCGTATTGCTACATTGACCAATACTACGTTGTCAATAAACCGAGGCAACCAGTTTCTTGGCAAGCTAAACGCGAGAAAACTTCGTGTCAGCCTCTCTAACACAGAACAAGCTATGGTGTCTCGTAGACTTCTCTCCTGGAGACAATTACTCCTTATACTACACACTCTGTACGGTATTTCGGTTGCAATTCAACGTCCTACTGTGCTTGAACGGTACTCTTTCTCTTAATTTTGGTTGCTGCTACCTATTCGGTCGACTGAAATGGTCATGACTAATAAGATGAGACTTTGAGTTCAGGGCGTCCAGCAGGAATTTGACATACACGTTAAAACTGGAAGGAGACGATATTATCAGACCTTTGGCACATAAGGAATCTGGGTTGCTACCTAACACGGTAGATTTGGTCAATACTCGCGCAGAGTCTGAACGCTGGCGACCTGCAACCGACGCATCCCAAACTGTGAATCTTCCCTCGTCGGTGGAGGCCCCTGGTTCGACCACGTCCGCTGCTGATCAACCTAAGACGAAGGAAGGTGTAGCGTCAGAGGGAATTGTACCGACAAGCATGTCATCCTCTAAATCTGGGCGCTCGTCGCAGAAAGGTTCCGGCAATGATGGATGTATGAGTGCAATGGATGCGGTTTCCTTTGTGAATAAGGTCAAGGTAAGTATCTGGTTGAATCCCATGATACCCTCCTTGCACATCATGCTAATTGCCTACCAGAGTCGGTTCGCGGAACACCCAGAGCTTTTTAGCGAGTTTCTTCTGATCTTGCAGGCGTACCAGCGGGAGTCGCTGCCTTTGCGGAAGGTGTATGAGCAGGTGGAGGAGCTTTTTGACGCGGAGCCAGATCTGATGAAAGATTTCAAAAAGTTCCTACCCGAGGCCACGGCTTATAAGCGATAACAGGGCCTCATTCTGTTGTCGAGCTTAAATAGTATGTAGGTACCTATCTTACATATCCGTCTTGTCCGCAGTGTAGATCCCATGAGGTACTTAATGTAATATCAGACATTCTCCACAAGCTCAAATGACAAAAGGTACAAGCGCAAATATACATACACCTACTATCAAGAGTGATAGCACTGAGTGCCAATACAAAAAACAGTGTCTTAGTAATGTCACCGTGTACGATGTTGAAAGCGGTTGTGTCATCCACGGTTGAGTTCTGCGAGAAGCACCTAGTAGTCATGGTGAGATCAACAATCGAATGTGACTCATGCGGCCGATGTTCTCATTAAAATAGGCGAACATCATCGAACAAAACCCCACCTACCAGCTGAAATACCACACTTAATCTGCTTCACATATATCTTACACTTCGCAACCATATTGTGACCTCTGACGATGAAAGCTCTTATTGCCCAGTACAGGATGTCCAAGTTGCCCAAATGCGAGCGAGCCTTTGACATTGCTTATCAGGAATGGGGGCGAGAATCGGCAACGGTGTACGATCCCAAGAGTTGTGCCAAGGCAATCAAATCGTGGATTACACCTTATCTGGAGGCAAGAGATTTTGATTATGCGATCTTACAGCGGAGGCGTCGTTTGCTGAGTACCAAACTGGTAGCACCGAAACTTGAAGGAGAGTCTCAGGAGAAGCTGCCAGACTACAGAGAAGCTTGCGATGAGGCGAAATTGGAGGAAGAAGTGAATGAGTTGATGGAGGCATACTGGACAAGCAATAGGGCCTTGCTCGCTATGGACGAGACAATGCCTCTGGCTTCAAATGTGATGGAGATTGATCTCCTCCGTTCCTACAAAGATCGACATGGCCGTCCGTACAGTTGGGTCATTGATCGTTCGATGTGTGCAGACACTGGTGGATGCTGTGGACGTGCTTGTGGGTGTTGTGAAAGGCCACTATTGACGTACTATCGTCCCCGGGGTTATCTAGATCTTGATAGAAAGACGGAAGTGGGTGTATACGGCCATTGCACGGCGGAATGTCCTTGCTGTATCCAGGTCCGGCACCGCTACCATCCTCATCCGCGCCTTCCAAAATCCGCTTTCTAAAGGCCTGTTGGGATGGAAATAAGGGAAGTTGCACAAGAAGGGAAAGTGCACACCTCTTGCTTTGTATCTTAAGTCTGTAGCTTTCGGTCCGTCTCTCTTCTTTTTGCTTAGCAGACGAGAGTTGACCGTTCATTTTTGTATCCCAATATATCATACCAAAGGCTCTCGCTGACCCACATTCATTCATTTCTTTCTGTTATTCCTTTTTTTTTCTTTTTCCCACCATGCCGTTCACTCTTGAACCGGCACACCTCTGGATGGCCGTCGTCATCATCCTCACCTGGAACCTGGGAAACCACCAAAACCCGGTGATTAAGGTGTTCCTTGACTGGCTAGGCGCCCGTCTCCAGCTTCTGTTGGAGGCATTATGGTGCGTACCTTTCTTCTTTTCTCTCTTACCGTAACCCGTTTGTCCAAAAACCAGTCACTGATAGACAATAGGCCCTTGCCAGAGGGGGGATCCCGCAGGCCAGACCAGACCACGAGAGAGGAGTTGAAAGAGATGTTGAGAGAGGTGTTGAGAGAAGTGGATGTAGAGAGACAGGAGCGTGTAGGGGAAGAGAGAGAGAGGTTGAGAGAGGAGAGAGGTGGATGTAGAGAGACAGGAGTGTGTAGGGGAGAGGAGAGTGGTGTTGATAGAGGAGGTGACAGAGGAGTCTGTAGGGGACGAGCCGGAGCGTGTAGGGGAAGAGAGAGAGGTAGTGATAGAGGAGGTGGCAGAGGAGGTGGCAGAGGAGAATGTAGGGGACGAACCGGAGCGTGTAGGGGAGAGGAGAGAGGAGGTGGTGAGGTCTGACTCGTCTGGCAAGGGATCCCCCGCCAATTCAAGGAACATCTTCCATCGCCTTCTTGGAGCTCAGCGGTAGGTGGCCTCAAACCTCCCTCTTGCTGCTTGGATGCTGATGGATGCTAGACTATGGCGTGCCCCCCGCAGGAGAGGGGACCTCGAAAGTGGGTTGTTTTATCGGGGACGTTCGAGAACCCCTCGGCCTGCGGCACGCCTACCGCTGACCCAGGCACTCCAGCCTGACGCTCGTGGGGGACCCGCCGCTGGGGATCTGAATGTCTTGACTACCTCGCTTCTACCCAGCTTGGTCGGTGATCCCACGAGTGGTCAATCTTGAGACATGACGGCGGTGGCTCAGAGGTGGTTATCATTCCTTTCTTTTCTCTTTTTTGTCATTCCTTTTCTTTTTTTGTCGTTTTTTTTTGGGGTTTTTTTGGGGTTTTTTTTGGG
>ML733527.1:0-66735 GCA_009176405.1 Aspergillus novoparasiticus | reverse complement strand
CACTACTGCTCGCTCCCTGTGTGGTACTGTCCGAGCACAGAAAGCGAGCGAGCCGTTTTTATGGATTGAGGAATACCGGGTATACTGGGCTCTGTGGCATCTGGTCTACTATTCTATCCTCTCTAAGGCTGCGAAGGCGCTGCCTGCAGATTCGGTACAAAGGATATATGCATGTGCTGTCCGGAGCGAAAGGGACACAGCCAGGAATGAATATATCTGGACGGTGGCCGCAGTTCTGTCGGACTTGGGACTACATCCCTTCTACGGGGACTCTAAACAGCAGGAGCCCTCAGAAGCCTCGTGGGATCTCCCGGAGGAGACACCCATACCCTTATTCACATCCTTTGAGTTCAGCTTTGAGAAATACCTCATCTGGAGCCCTCAACCAGTACCGGAAAGTACTCCCGTTATATGTATTTGGAGTTGCGGGGTGGATAGGTGTGACCATTCTACTGTGCAGACTTCAAAGTTCTCTGTATATAGCAGACGGCTTCTACGGCGCATTCCAGCTTCAGCCGCGATGCGAGACATACGGCCATTTCGACGTCTTGGGGTTCTTCTGTGGGACAAATGGCGTATATTCTCAGTTGGGCTTATAGAAAAAACGCGCCGAGGGGTCACTCCGACCCCAGATGGAAGATTTCTTGATCCTGATTCTGATGATAGCCCCCGTTTGTCTCTAGAAGAGGATGCGTCGATATGGTTGGCGATGGTTGGTAAGACGCTGTGATGGCCTACATGTGAAGATACGGCTTTGATAATTTATTTGCTTTTCACTAAAGAAATAGAATGCCAAACAGGGAATAACAATATAGTGGCTAGTCGATATAAATGCTAAAGTAATTCTATATAACCGACTAATCAGCTATGTAGACCTCGAGAAAGCCCACCTGAGCACAGTCCAGTCTACAGGAAGTAGGCCAGGTGGAGCTGACAACGACCGCACGGCTTGAGAACAGGTATTCGTTTCCCCGAGCGACAGAGGGTTGCGGGACTTAGCAGTGAAAATCCCCATGGATCATTTATCTATATCAAGGAAAGAACAAGATAAGTTTCCTCCTGTTTTAGAGGACGGTCTTTTGAAAGCAGTTCCACAGTTCATGTATGACCTTCTTCTTGCAATGATAAATAAGTCAGTTGACATCTCTGGAAATAAGCCTGCCTTTCAATCTATCTAGCTCGTGTTTAGAGGACAGGAACAATGACTGTTCTCGGACAACCGTGCTATGAGGTTTAACTTATTCAGCGGTCAAAAGCCAATCTTATTATATTTGATATCATTCACGCTATCCAGCCTGTTCTCCCAACTCATCACCTAGCAGTAAATTCTGGTATTCCCAATTGAGAGCTAATTTGGCGTTGGTTTGTATGACCCTAAATTGAGCTCCCCCAATTCAAATGTATCATTAATTCTTCTTATTGTACATAAAGTAAGTTGTCCCCGTGTAGAGGTACTCAAAGATATAGGAAAAGATATCTCCAATGGGCTTATTCATCTGTGTGGATTTCTTAGGTGAATTGGTATTGATATTATCTATATTCTGGTTATTAGCACCAAGAAATTCGGCGAATTTTTATAATTCAGAGTGGAGGTATACCACCATACGGCTCGGGCCGACTTCAATCTTTCATGGTCTTGGATTTGAAGACACTGCAATGGTGTTACGAGTAGACACAACTCGGATTTAAGGTATCCGTCTTATTTTGGTGGCCGCCCGCAGACGAACCCCCAAAAAACTGCATATTCGGGGAGACCTTCAGCCTGTGAAATCTTGGCACTTATTGACTCTGGTCGCTCGTCGGTTGATTTGGAAAAAGTGACTCTATTACCATCTATTACAATACGATAATTTATGCCACCGGGTACTATGCAGCTTATTCATCAGGCAAAATGAACCAACTAACTTATAATCAAGAGATTGAACAAGTAGTAAATATATAGTTGGCAGTCAGCCCCTAAACAGTCTGTTTCTACGTTAGGCCCACGGTAAAAAGTACAAATTTTATTCCAGCATCCAATACAGTTGTCATTTTCTGTAGCTCCCGCTGCTGTAGAAAGATGTGTTTGCTTTTCCTCTCTTTAGTCTTTCGTGCATTTTCACTAGCTGAAGGACCGAACTTCCGGGACAACAACGTTGGTCTTCAATATGGAGCCCTTGTACATCGTTGATGATCGGAAAGATCCGAAGTTTTGAAGCATTTCTTTGTATAGATAACATATAACAATTAACCCCACGTTTCTAAAGCGTTGGCAGAAATAGTTTTTAGACAGTTGGTTCGATATTCGTCAAAGCTATCAAGAATATATATATCCTTCATTGCTAGAGTAGCTTCACACTTTAAAGAATCATATAGTAGGTGCCTGTATAGGCGAAGATATCAAGCAAACATCCAGTACATATAGAGAGAAAAAGAAAAAGATAGACTTGTACGAGAAGTCATTTTTTGATAGAATAGTCTATCTATAAATAGGTGAGGCACCCCTTTTCTCCCCAGGCGCGGTCATTGGGAGCTTAGAAAGAAATGATATAAATGGAGTGATTCAGAAATAAGATCTAGTCATCTAGAGGTGAAGATCTGAAGCATATTGACTGAAGATGGGCGGAAAAAGTATGCTATCTTAAATCAGGAGTAAATGGCTCGTTGACAAAGACGTAGATGGTTTAGGGAAGGGGAGTTACTATCGATAATCGTCGGAAGAACAAAAAGCCTAGCCAACTCATTGACTATGCCTCGTAAGTACTGAGTGGTCATTAATAGAGATAGAGCTAAGCCCGGAGCTTTTTTCGTATTGCGTCTCATTCTGAAGCGGTCCAAAAGCACATCGCATGCGAAATGTCAATGCATGCCAATTATTTCGCCTAAACTAGTGAAGGAACAGCTAATCGTCTTTTAACGGTGGCGCGACTCAGGGCGAGAGGAGGATAGGGTGTCGACTAGACAAGGTGAAAAGGTGAGAGAAAGCGAGATTATAGACGCCAGCTGTATATAGCAGCATCAGAATCATGAGCGAAATCCCCCCCCCCCCCGTGCTACTCTGAGAGAGGGGGGAGAAAGCGTTACAGCATATCAGGGATCAACGGTCAACGCGACCTATCTAGGTAAAAGGCAAGCACGAACCACGAAGTTACAAATGATGCTAGAAAGCATAAATCCAACTGAACATCATACCCCCAACCCCTTCCAGAATATAACAAGGTGCGAGATGCTGCGAAGTCTGCGCGAAATTGGCGCGGACTTGGCACGGAATGCTAGGACCCCGCATCCCTACCTTGTATCTATTCTTTTTCTGGGGAAACCTGGAGTCAAACTATGGTATAATCAGCAATAATTAGCTTCCCTGAGGCTTGTAGGATGAGGATTTGAGTCTACAAATTCTTCCCCAACTTGCAACAATAACAATGCTCGGTGCATTCTCGTCCCTCTCGCCCTTCTTGGTTTGCTAAGAGAAGATGTCGAATGGCAGGTGAGCTGTTCTGATCCAACTAACATCAACACGAGGCTTTTGATCATCTTATTCATAATTCCGTGGACCCAAAAAAAAAAAGCAAATCTCAATAGTGGGGGAATAGTTTTACAAAATCTGCACGAGGTTTTCCCGGGAGCATAAGAAAGTGGTGCCGCTTGGGAGGAAGACGGACTATTTTCGGCATAGTTTAGCTATACGCAACTGCCCCCCTCACTGACTCTTGGGCTTCCTAGCAGCTGAAACAGTCAACTCCGCTATGAATGGTTGATTTATAACGGAGGTTGATTTATTCTACGCTCCTCTCATAAATTTGAGGAGATTCGATATAAAACACGGCATAAATTTGGAAACACGTCTCTACTGACGCAACACATCGCGAGAGAAAATGGCGCCTTACAATACGAACAACAACAGCGCAATCCGGTCCGACGGAGCAGAAGAGTCTCCAGTAATAGGCGGAATAGCAATCAACGCCCGGCGCAGCTGTTCAGCTCGAGCGTCGGATCATGCAGTTGATACGGATTTCCTCATTGTCGGGGCAGGTCCTGCCGGGGCAGCCTTGGCTTGCTTTCTTGGTTCTCATGGTATGTTTTACTGCATTGGTATGGCAGTAGCTCCTTGGTACTAATGCTATGAAGGGCTGAAGGGCATCATGATCAGCAGCGCTCCAGGAACAGCGAATACACCCCGCGCTCATATTACTAATATGGCGGCACTGGGTCAGTAATCTGCCAAGGTAGCAAATAATGATCTGTTATTGACACATGGATTTGCCCATTCAGAGTGTCTACGGGATATTGGTTTATATGACGAACTGGAAAAGTTGGGATCCACGGGGGCAGATCATATGCAACACACCCGATGGTGTCATAGTATGGCAGGCGAGGAGTACGCACGCATCCACTCCTGGGGAAATGACCCTAGAAGAAAGGTGAGATCAGTTGGTCCTCTCTTATTCTGTTAACGAGGTAGATTGACGCAGGGCATAGGGAGATTATGAACTAGCTAGCCCATGTGAACCATTTGATCTGCCGCAGACGATCTTGGAACCGGTTCTGGTTCGGCATGCAGCTCTGAAAGGCTTCAAATGTCGTTTTGATTCCACGCTCGTTTCTCTCTTTAGCGACTCGAAGACCGGCTTGATCACTGCCAATATTCACGATAAGATGACAAACAAGGAATACCAAATCCAAACACGATATCTTTTCGGGGCTGACGGTGCCAGGAGCGAGGTGGTGAAACAACTTAACTTGCCTCTGGTGGTTCAGCCTGGTCAAGGTATTGCAATCAACGTGCTGGTCAAAGCCGACCTCTCCCATTTAGTTAAAAACCGAACGGGCAATCTTCATTGGGTTATGCAACCTGATCGAGAGCACCCAGATTTTGGCTGGATGGGAATCGTTCGTATGGTGAAGCCATGGAATGAGTGGATGTTCATTCTATTCCCAGATCGTAACTATGACCGCTCTCAAGGCAAGCCGTCTAAAGATGCGTATCAAAAGAGAGTCCAGGAGTTTATTGGCGACGATACACCTGCAGAGATCTTGGACATCTCCACGTGGTATATCAATGAGATCGTCGCAGAGAAATATTCAGAGGGTAACATGTGAGTGTTGGCTCCGTCAATCTGATGATCGTAATGACTCTGACAACGACGTTTTATTCCTAGATTCTGTCTTGGTGATGCCGTGCACCGTCACCCTCCATTAAACGGGCTTGGATCGAACACGTGCATCCAAGACGCCTTCAATCTCGCCTGGAAGGTCGCATATGTTCACAAGGGGCTGGCGTCACCGTCTCTTCTATCCACATACTCCATCGAGAGACAGCCTGTGGGTCATTCGATTATTACCAGAGCAAATCAGGCATACCGCGACCACTTTCTCGTCTGGAAGGCACTGGGCATGTTGCCCACGGACTTGTCCGCACGGAAGGAGATTTTGGAGGAGTTGAAGAGTGCCACACCAGAAGGATCAAACCGCCGCCGTGCTCTGCGTGCGGCAATCAAGCATACCTCTCATGAATTCCACGGCTTGGGAGTTGAAATGAATCAACATTACGACGGCCAAGGTGTCTACACAGCTGATGAGCCCAATCCCTATGCGCCATCCAGACGGGCGGCTGAAGATAGCATCTTGTTTCATGAACCAAACACTTATCCCGGATCTCGATTGCCTCATGTGTGGCTCAACAAACCAATCCCAGGAGAGCCTATTTCGACAGTCGACATTGCTGGCCATGGCTCTTTTGTCCTCTTGAGTGGAATCGGGGGTGGACGATGGAAGAAAGCAGCTGAAAATGTTGCCGAAACTCTTAAGGTTCCAATACAGGTGCATTATATTGGATTCAGACAAGATTGGGAGGACGTTTACTTTGAGTGGGAAAACCTGCGAGGCGTGGACGAATCTGGAGCCGTGTTGGTGCGGCCCGATCGATTCGTAGCGTGGAGAGCACCGGAAGTTCTCAAGGATACTGAAGCATGCGAATCGAAGCTCCTTACAGTTATGAGATCCATTCTAGGATTCCTTGATGTATAGCACTCACAATGTCCCGTTTCTGCCGGTCCTGGTCCGGCTGAAATATGATGGATAGGCGAAGCCATAGCTGTTATATTGACCAACTCTTCGGCTCCTCTTTGAAAATCTTATAGACAAAGAATATACTGACAAGGGGTTATCAATGGCAGCCTGAGCCGTAAGAATGAATAAAAAGGGAGTATAATACGCTGCGTACAAAAACTTGCGTTGCGGCATCTGATTGAGATATTCATTAATTAAGCTATTGGCCAGAAATGATATACCTGTATATTCGCCAAGCATTCCATGCGCTTCCCTAGTCAGAAACTGAATATTGTTTCACATTATATTCTTCCTGGGTAAGTTTGCGCAAGACGAATCCACGCGAGAGATATTCCTCGAGCTGAAAGATATCACTCATGTAAAATGATGTGGAATGACAGGGGCTTTTTGGTAAACAACTCCATTGGAGGGCTCGGCTATCTACGAAGGCTGCTACTATCACTACTTTTACGCGTCTAGGTAGGCGAAGGCAAATGCTCTTGTTTGTTGGATAATCACGAACACCATTCCTCACTATTTGTTACTCTTACTCATAGTAGACTTCGTTGATCAAAGTCCCGATTTTCTCAATTTCTACTCTCATATCATCGCCGTGTTTCAGGACGATCTTGGGGTTACGCATAGCACCAATTCCAGGACCTGTTCCGGTCATGATAATGGTGCCCTTTTCTAGAGTGGTCCCCTGAGAGAGAAATGCAATAGTTTTTGCAATATCGAAGATCATTTCCCTTAAGCGTAAAAATGTCAGCTACTTTGGAGAGTTGACATGGTAGCAACAATCGATCCTTAAGATAGACTAACCTAGTGTTTGAGTCTTGCACCACATTGCCATTATGGATAGCTTTAATTTGCAGATTATGCGGGTTGCCGATGGCGGATGGAGACACAAGGACCGGGCCCAGTGGACAAGATCCGTCAAGACCTTTCCATCAAATTGAGTCAGCTCTGGGTAAATGACAGAACTAATGGGCTTGGAAGATAATGAGGCAACTAGTCTGTCTCACCTTTTGAAAAGGACCACTGGCTGTTCTTGAACTGCTGTGTTCGAGCACTAACATCATTGCTGCAGGTATATCCCAACACATACTCCATGGCCTCCGACTCGGGAATATCTCGACCAGTCTTAGACAGAATAATCGATAGCTCTGCCTCATAGTCGCTGGAGCCATCCTGTGCAATCTTGGGCACGTTTATCTTTGCAGGATGGGGTCCGTTGAGCGCCGTGCGCGGTTTGATAAAGACAACCGGCACATCCGGAATGGGCATATTCGCCTCTTTGGCATGGTCGCGATAGTTGAGTCCCATGCACCGGATAATGGGCACTTCTTCAATTCCAATGGGAGCCAGAAGCTGTTTTTGAATCGGGGTAGTTAGTTCCGAATATGTGATTCTAGGTGTTCACGATTGCGGAATACATACCCTGGCAATGTGCACAGTTGTGTCTGTTACCCTGCCATCGAAGATCGACTCTTTGACCAACTTGACCGCAACTCTCTCACCGTTAAGTATTGCGATCCCAACATCTGGATACTTGCTTGGATCGACTTCGCCAAGGTGGGTTTGGCCATCTTCTTCGCTGATGAATCTCACGAGGTGTGCCCAATTAGGACCCATGTTTGCAAACTTTTGGGATCATATATTATTCTGTAAAGCTAGACAGTAGTCACGTATTATTCCTCACGGGAGTGCGATTGTCAAGCGTGAGCCATGGTGGCCTTTTTGAACTTCCCACGTCAGACCTTAAGTGGGACTAATCGATGCCGACAGCCCCCCCACTGCACGACTGAATTCATTACAAAGACACATGGAACTATTTCGGTCTATTTTCGCTCAGAAGTTTATCTACTATGAGACAAATTTGGGTTGCTGGGGGGGGGGGGAAGTAAGTTGACTGCAAATGCATTCGGGCGGACCATCTTCGGTGTAATTTTCAGTCAAACGAGAAAGTGAACTCAAGACTGGCGGCGTGGAATACGAATGGCACCATCCCTTGCAGCCTGACGGGGGTAGTGGAAGTTTGCCATTGCGATTAAGACTCGCCATAAACTGATTCAGCATGAATAACACTCGGAATGTATCCAGGCCTGTTGCCCGGATCTTCTTAGTACGAATAAAGGCAAATTTGTGCTATCGCTGGGAGGGCTCTAAATAACACGGACTGCAAAAAGGCACTGCTACGCTCCCATCTCTTGCCAATCCGGATGAACCTTAACAAGCCAATTCAGTTTCTGCGGTAACACGTTCCCTAACCTACACGGGCTAGATGGCTTTTTTATGGATTAATGCTACTAGCGCTTCTACCACGATCTTTTGTCCAGCGTTGGCCTATATTAAAGTGCAACATACAAAATGCCTTCCGATACTCTAACTGCAACAGTAAATTACAAATTAGAGTCACTTGCCCAAGAATTTCTCTTTCAACATTGATGGTGAAAAGGGTCAAACGAAGTCTAAGCGTGGCTGTCTAACCGACATATCATATAAATATGCACGAAGAGAATGTTACTCCTTTACTGTAGTAGAAGCAAGACATTAAGCGACGCACCAATCTTCACCTTCCTTAAGACGATGAAAAGGACCTAGAATTGTTGCTACTGCAGGAAGGTAGGAGGAAGGTCGGGGCCTAGTGATACATTAGAAGAATGGAACTATATTGCATCATGCTCAAAGGCCTACCCCAAACGTGCAAATTATCCGGTGTAGCAAGGGATCGATTCGTTTGGTGTTGGTCATTTACCAAATCACCATCCACGTAATGCTCGATGATGAAACGAGAGGGGTCAAACCTTTTTGATCAAATGTGTGTTAGAAATGACCTTCGAGAGAGTGGTATTAGGAGGCATACCAATAATCGAAGATCTGACTGCCCATGATATGACGTCCAACGCCCCAGCAGTTTTCATACCCCTTGCTACGGAGCCAGTCGTGACCCAGCACTTGTGTGTCGAAATCATGCGTCTCGAACGATGAGTGGTGAACGTGCGACCTAGGTCCCTCGAAAAAGAAAAAGCAATGGTGATCGACCAACTCAGAACCGCGGTCCAGATGGAGAAAGGTGGTTATATCTCTTCCGGTAGAATCGTGGATCAGCTGGACCATGTGGTAAAGGCTCTTGGTCAGTATACGCCGAGCCTCGTGAAGCGCCAAACCGCGGAGAAACTAACATCGCTTGGCTTGAAGTTGAATCGGGTAGTATAGAATTCAAACGCTTTCGCAAAATTGGTGACACACATTCCGAAATGACCTAATTTGTGCACGGGTGCAGGGCCTTTTGGTTTTCAAAGGTTCAGTAAAGGTTTCTAGAGATGAGGTTACTAGGTTATGTCGCTTACCCTTTTTGAATCGTTGTGTTTGGTTCCCTGGCCGGTGTTTGTCTGTTGGCTGGGAAGGTCAGAAGGTTTCCGATGAGTGAGTTATATATATACGAGAATAACTGACAAAATTGTAATCAAGTTGTGGAAGCACCTTCTCATCGGCATGGGCCTCTTGTCCATAAACAAGATGAAATGGGAACTTGTCGATGGGGTCATGGAAAGTGACGCAGCGGCCACCACCTGGCGCATTTCCTAAGTCGTAGATGCCTGTGGCCCCAGGTAACTTAGTCGCAGCAAAAAGATCAGCTTCGGATTCCACGACAAAGGCTGCGCCTCCAAACCCGTCTTTGTCGCCTTGTCGCGCACAGTACACAAATGGCTCTGAACTGGTGCCACGGTAATAGATATCATTGCCCACGCGCTTGACTTCCCGGAATCCGAAATCTAGTAGGAAGTGATGGGCTTTGTCGATTTCTCTATGGGTGTAGAAGACATGCGCAATGCGAGTGAGGTTAATTCGAGATTCGTTACTTGTGGCTGTCATTTTCGCGACTTGTCTTCGGCCAAGATTAGAATACTACTTAGCGGTAGATTGTTGTTCCAGATGGAGACTCTTCAAGTGATATTTCCCTTTTCTAAATACCCCGGCCTCGTCCCACAAAAAGTCCAGGGTGTCTGATGTGATCTTGCTTTTAGCGGTTTGATAGTGGTGGAACGGGGCTCACGGACTCGAGCGAAATTATCCCGATCCCGCACGGACTATCTTCGGTCTGTTGCTTAGAGCAGAAGAGGAACGAGCAAGCAGGGGCTTTTGATACTTTATAGGGAACCGGTTTCTCGCTGTACTTCTGGTCTTGGGACATTGGAATACGAACTAGGGATAGGTCATCCATTGTCTTCGCTGGCTGGGAGTGGGATACCTCCCTCCGTATTTTGCTATAGACTATCTCCATTCCAATGCGCGCCTAGGCGGTATTTGAGACATTACATGCCTTACGTGGAGCGGAGTCTACAGAAAATCCATCGACAGTAAATTCGTGCTATGGCCAGGTCCCATAGGGGGCCCAGGTAGGTTACAGAGGGCTGTGTCTCTAGCAAAAGCAATATATGGATGTCGGAGAAGGAGAGGATTGCAATACCGCATCACTAGCTGGCCAGGCCTGCTACTTTGTCAGGAGGGATGGAGTGGCCAATTGTGGAAAAATGGTGGGAGGATAAATCCATCCAACAACTGCAAGAGTGCACGGAACTGTAGTTCATCCTGAAAGTAAATCATATATTCCACCAGGAAAATCAAAAGTGGGCCAATCAAAGGCCTGGTCGAGCTGATATATTGTATCAAGGAAATGAGAATTCGGGGGCACCATGTAGTCCTCTGGAACCTGGTTCCTACTCAGTTGTGGAGGAGTCATATAGTCCAGCATTGCCATGCTATCAGCTACGTACGGGTGTCTTCGCGCATGGTTCTGGGCTGTAATGTCTAATCTGACATCAATCGGGGCTGAACTGGTGAGCGGGACACTGGGTGTTTCGGGTATGTATTGAGAGGCTTGTCGGGCTGTCCGGTCAAAATTCAGGCTGCGCTCTACGTTGTGACCTCCTTGGTCCGAGGCAGACTGGTTGATCATATCGGTGTCTTCCGATGTCTGATTTGACGCTTCGTGAGAGGTTGGACAAGCTCGAACCTCCGGTTTCTTATTCCTGGCTTCCAGTTGCTCCTCGATCAACTCCAGGTTCTTCTGGAGAGCGGTTTGAATATCCCAAAATTGAACGCATCGCTTGTAGGTCAGATAAAGAACGTCGAAGCGCGACTTTACTACATCTCGATTGGACTGTGCTCGAGCAAAGTGTTTGCGGACCAGTTGCACCGCCGCGGCAAGCCATATGGTACTCGGTAGAAATGGATTAATATGCTGAACATGATCCTCGCAACTCCGATTCACTATTCCTAGAATACGATCTGCTGCCTCGTAATACTGTCGACGCGCTTCATTTTCTGTATCGAGCAGACTAAAAGTACTCCGACCCGCCGAGTCTCCGGAAGGATGACGGCCACTGGTTTCAGTTGGACGATTTTGAGATCTGAATGCGTCATATCTGTAGATCATCAAACGAGTTAATTGGGTCATAACGAAGATATTGTAGATAGAGCAGTGCTGCCGTCGCTGATATTCTAACTCCCCTTGTACTGGCGCCCCAAAGGCCAGATATTGATCGCGATACTGGAGATGGCTGGGTAAAGCCCAAGTAAAGCAGCGTACGGCGTTTGCCAATGTCTCCAACTTTTGACGCGCCTCCATGGCCGAGTCGAGGGTTGAAATCTGGCGATTTGGCATTTGCTGGTGATAGCCCTGATTACTTATGGCAGGCCCTCCTTGTGGGTCACAGGCGATCTGGGCATTCTTCATGAGAGAATTAATCACGAGGAACCACGCTTTCGATGACTGATTACCACTGTCCTGCAATGCCTTCCAACGTTTGTTTATGTCCGCCTCCATAAAGCAACTTGCAGCAGGGTGGCCCGAGAACCAGTGAGCGTTATCAACTGGAAGCAATATTTCCATTTGGTTCCAGTTAATGGTCGTGGGCGTCCGCCGGATCGTACTGGCAAAAACATCCATTTCCCAGATGGCCCAAAAAGCACGACGTTTTTCTTCGTCTTCTTGCCAGTGGTGGGGATCCTCCGTTTTGATAACCTTCCTGGAATCAAGAAGATGCAGGTTTGTTTCGTATATCAAACTGACACACAATCCCAGAGATCTCCACGCCTTTCCGCGGACCCCCTGGGTCAGTCGACAATGCGTTGCAAGAATGAGAGCCTGTATGACGCAAAGTGGCGGCATCTCATCGTCACATTCCACGAGCGCCTCATTTATGTACTTGAAAGCAAGGTCAATGAAGTATGCAGGCTGTCGGTGACTCTTTGCCACGAGCTGAACTGCGTCGCTAGCTCCGTCGGTGGTTCGTAGGGCACCAAAGCGTGTGGCATAACCAGCTATGGCCGCCAGGAGGGCAGTCAATTGAAAAAACGAAGGGATATTCGAAAGCTTTTCTGCAAACGAAGGCTCATGAAAGATATCAATAGCGACCATGTTGTCGAAGAAAACTCGGATGCTGTTGGTGCAATCAGCTTGTCTATGTTCCACTTCACCAACTCTTTAGGCAGCCGAGGGCATTACATTTTATTCATGGAAGCTTGCGAGATACCTAGCTCGGTGCAGGCTTGACGGCAAAGATCTGCCTGTTGACCGTCCGGAGAGCCCGGGCTCTGCTTTTGGGAGGGAGTCGTGACCTCGTGTGATGGATGTAAAATGAAAGCGAGATCAAGCGTATTCAGCTGAGAGGTTCGCTGTTGCGAGCTTCCCGGCGCCTCAATCCCAGTTGTCTCGGTAAGATCGGCGGGGACGGCGAGGACCAACTCTTCTTTCTCCAGCTGATCGTTCAATGCGTCGAAAGAACTATCCCGCCGGCCATTTTCAGGACCGGGTGCCGGCCTCGAATGCGAGTTAATCCGTCGTCTCTGGGCTGTCTCATTCTGTCGTAGGCGTTTTCTCTTCTTCTGCGACGACCCTAGATCTTGTCAATGTGCCTCCCACTTGTCGCCGCTTATGGCCAAGTGTGGTCATTCCATACCGATTTTAGGCCCGGGTTTCATTGACCGCAGCGGATAATTGCATGTCTGGCGTGTTTGTTCACAGACCATACACCGCGGTAATGCCCGGTCGCTGACAGCTGTTACTTCACACGTCCGTTGGATAAACACTTGGCTCAAGTTTTCACGTACCACTTGACCTTACGCCTGGTCATCAGCACATGAGCCCCATTCTGTCCTAGTCTTGCGAACACGGAGTAACACTTACTTGCGACATGATTGACAGGCCAAGTCAGATAACGACATTCTTGCGGGAGGCTTTCTAGGCCGTGCCCACATTCACATATATCGCGAAGGGATTGAGGTCCGAAAGGGGTCTTATGTATTATGTCTTCTTTGACACAGGATAAAATAGGTGCTGGTTCGCATCGCAGTCCACCCCCTCGACGACCCGTTGCAAAATCTGTACAGACGAAATCTAAGGGACTACTGGCACAGCAGCCCCGTGGGGTATGTTCCACACACGCGGTCACGTGTGTCACGAGACTCACAAAATCACCCCGAAGATCGTCCGATAGTGACGTCATTTGTGGCCGATTGTGTCGATCAATCTGTCTGTTCTTGTTCTCGGTCCACGCCTCTTCAGTCCCTCCAGAAACAAGAGGTGTTGAAGCAAGCGATTGCGAGGAAGAAGGGAATGAGGGTTGAAGTATGTATAAGGCCGTATAACTAAGAGTTAATCAGACTCTAGCCTGTCTTCAAACTTGTTATCTGTTGGACAGAATCTGCTCTAAAAAACATTGGATAAGCCAGGGAATATAGATTTTGGCAATATTGGCCTCTGTATTGGGAAACCAATGCTTCTGTGTTCGCTCGACGTATTCTTGTATTGTGTAGTGGATCAATCGGACGATATTGCTTTGAGTATTGATTGTAATTAGGCCTGAACAGAGCGAGTCTATAATCTCAGTGGTAGGAATAGATATCTTGTTTATTTCCAGCTGCTCGACTACGACCGCGTGCTGCAGCTCGGCTGTAGAAATCAATCTCTTTGCGTTAGAGCCGTCTCCGTGACTTTCAATTCGTTCTATTGCCTACATGTACGTCTCGTCTATCGCTTTAGGCAATTTCTGCAACGATCCCAAATGACCTTCCGTAGGCTCTTGAGCTAAGGAGTCTAGATGAAGCGAGGTAAGAAAAAAACTGAAGTTAAATAAAAATCAATGATCTCCGCAATAGTAGTAGAATTATATATATATTCTGTTAATATCCTTGAATATTGTAGCCTTGATTTTATTTTATATATTTAGATTCTCTAGGATGAATAGTAATAGTCGTGGTATATAGCTAGCCAGATATATTTCTATATCTGTATCTCTATTATGTACGGCTCTCTGATGATATATATTATTTGAATTTCTCCAAGATCTCTGGAATAAATCCTGAAATTGACCAGATACTTACTTCGCTGGGCTCAACATGCTCCGACGCAATCAAGAACCTGGAATCCCACAAAGAGCAGGATAGCTGGATTCCGTTGTAGGAGAATGAGCCAAGTAGATAGCGAATAACAGGACCCGCGGGCTCCAAGACTAAATATTCCACTCGCCACGCACACTGTCCATTCTGTCGTCCCAGGCCGACTACCATCCTGCCAGAGTCGCTTCTTGCAACATCACTCACGTCTTTTCCCTACAGAGTGATCGCCTAAAGCTTGATATGCGCGTAACAACTATTGATGGGTACACTATGTGAGCTCACTCGGTCACTTTCTCTCACTTCTACATGTTTAACATGTACAAGCAGCTTAGAGCTTATAGAAACAAAGTCATTATTGCAAGTGTTTAAGTGGAGTAATCTACAGATTGAAATGTCCAGATATACATCTCTATATCCCACTAATCTCCGAGCCCTATCCAGTACAGCAGCCATCCAGGTACCATTGTGGTTCTTCACCGCTTCCCCTCTAGGATCTTTTCTACCTGACGCGCCGCTGCGGCGCCCGAGCTCATAGCGCCGTCAATCGTACAGGGCCCCATGGCCGCAATGTCTGCCCCCGCGAAGCTCATTCTTCCATGGCCCTTGCGGATCTCGACGGCGCCGTCGAGGAAGTGCCGCGGCGCGTGCATCATCCATCCCCCGCGCGAGAACTCATCGGCATTCCAGTCGTGCCACGCCGTGTCAATGACCTCCAGATCGGGGACGAACTTCCTCAAAGCGGTCTGCACGGCCGGGATGTCATCATGCTTGATGCCGTCGGACTGGGATATCATGCACAGGATGATGGTGTCATCGCCCCAGCGCTTCTCCACGCGCATGGTATTCAAGGGGTGCTCCCCGGGTGGGGCGAGGGCGGAGAAGGGTGTGATGTGCCCGCGGACGCGCACCCACAGCTTGGAGCCGCGGACGGGGTTGCCGGTTTTGAACATGGCCTGTACCGGTTCTGGTAGGGCAGGCGAGATGTCCAAGAGGCGCATGGTGTTGAGGGGCACGGCGACGACGACGGACTTGGACTGGATCGCCTCGCCGGCGCATGTCGTGACGGTGACGCCCTCCCCGCTGTCGGCAATCTTGGCGACGGGCGTGTTGAGTCGCACCTCGGCTTTGGAGCTGCTCTGGATGGCCTCGCTCAGCTTCGTCATGCCGCCGGGGATGCACCACGACCCGGCCGTCTCTAGCTCCGCGGCATAGTTCCCAAAGTTACTCGCCGTCGCAAACAACAGCTGCGTGGACCCTTGCTTCTTATAATCATGGCTCAGCCCGCTCAGCGCACCCTTGATCAGATCCGCATCATGCTTCGACAGTCCCATCGCCTCGATCCGCTCCTCCATCGTCTCCATGTTGATGTCGCTGTTATCCACTGCCGTCACATCCCACGGCAGCGGGAACCTCTTGCGCGCGTCCTCGAACAGCTTCCCCACGAGTCCATACGTCTTCTCGATTTCACTCGTATGGACTTTCCCATCGGCGAGCTGGTAGTAGACTTCAGACTCCAGGGGCGGCTCGAGGTGCGCGAGGCCGTGGCGCTCGAGCTCGGACCAGGCGGCAGGCTGGGTCCAGTGCACGTAGCCGCCGCCCAGGTCGAACTGCCCGCCAAAGGCGTCGGTGGTATAGGTGCGGCCACCGATACGGTCGCGGGCCTCGAGGAGGAGGACCGAGTGGCCGCGGGTGGAGAGGTCGCGGGCGGCAGTGAGGCCGGCCATGCCGGCGCCGATGACGATGGTATCGTAGATGGTCATGCTCGTAGTTGTCGTGTTGCCGTGTTGTCGTTGTTGTGGTTGGTGGTTGGTGGTTGTGGTTGAGTTGGATGTTTGGGTAGCTATAGCTGATGGTCGTATTGAACAACGGCCGACGCAGGGTTTATGTACCCAATCCATCCACCCGCCATTTGCACCCCTATCCAACACAGCCCTCCATCCGTACGCATTAACGTCATACCATCTTGCCTCCACCACCTGATCTCTAATCGTGATGCAACTGGGATGCAACCGGGTAGGGCTACGGAAAGACCAGCGTCCGATGCAGTAGACCGGGGCCCGCGGACCCCGTGGGGCATCTACCACGAATGCCCAATGCGGAAATCCAATCTCATCACTGCATCCACGGATCTGCATCAGAAAGAACTGCAAAAAATTAAACAAGATTTTAGTGCCGCCGTTACAAAAGTTCGACTAGATCTACGGACACTGGCAGATGGACTCCCAACACCGCAAGCCCTAGAGTTTTGCGTGGAGCTGCTGAACAGCGCCACCGCACCCACGAGTATGAAAGCGCGCTCGTCCATATTCCTTACACTGACTTGCGTCCAACGTTGAATGGCGTTTCTCGTCCGCTGCTTGGTGGAGATTGAACATTCCCCGGTGCTCCCGCCGCTAGCACAACACTACTGAAACCGACCAGGTAACTACCATTCTCCTCTTTGCTCATCAGCTCCAGCGTTACGGTCAGGGTCCTACTACTCTCACTTTCTATCAACTATAATCTTCCCTCCACCTAACAACACAACGTTATGTATCCGGAGGCTCTGACATTCCCGCTTAACGGTCTGTTGTGAAATGTGCAGTGGGTCCCTTTATCGGCCGTAAAGGGCCTCATTTAGTCTAATCTACAAAATGCTGAGTGCGACCAGGAAGGTCTGTTACACTACCGACCGCGAGTGCGACTCCTGTTCCAATCTGGTTAGATACGATGTACAAGCGATCACCTTGTTCGAATTGTCGTAGCTCGCAGATCCCCTGCCGATCCTGCGGGGCAGGACAGAAACCCTCGGAGTCGAGGAGACGAGTTATCTAGTCAATCGTATGCCAAGCAGTCCTCTAATCAACATGTAACATGATGGAGAGGGGATGTATCGTATGCTCAGTATACAGAAAGCATCTCGCTCCAAAATAGCCGTAAAATAACCTATAAAGTACGTCAAAGATACGTCTTCGACCAGAAGAAGGGGACAAGCCAGAAGTCGGTTATCAGAAGGGGGGGGGGTTCCGCGGACCCCAACCCCGATCCACTTCCTCGTTTTCGCATTGCAATAGGCTTCCTGGCTTGAGCAACAAACCAGGGTGCAGTCGACCTCGAACTTAATTAGAGCATTACGGACGCTCCACCGGTGCAACTCTGACCGTCGGTTAGATATATCATATTCCGCTTTCCCGCCTTAGATCTTATCTAACCGCCTGGACTAATCCACTACTAGAGTGGGGTTCGGGGGCGGTTTCCAGATCTCTGAACCGAACCCACCCCGAACCCCACTCTAATTGTGGAAGATAAAACATAGTTATTGATTATTCGCCAGTATTCTCTTAATACTCTGATACTTTTACTAACTTTGATAGACACGCATTATACGACCATTCTTCTATAGCCAACTATTGTAATCGGGTTCTATCTCCTAAATAAATAGAAGCGAGATCTAGTTCAATCAATATTGATTATTAAGGAGCTATTAGTCGTGGTCACAAATATAAGGATGATGCTTGAGAAGATGTGGGTTGAGAATGACGTTGCCTATTTTAGACCCTATAGATTGCACCAATATATGTTGTCGCAAGGGACTGTTATATCCTTGCATAATGCCCTATTCCGGGCAGATTTGTCGGCACATATATTGTAACAGATCTAAGTTCCTTAAGCGAAAGATAATGTTTTACACGATTCACTGTTTCGTATGCCATATTAAGACTGAGCATAGATTCTATCGACTTAATACGTCATTTTGGAGTTCGCCTCTACGGACCACAGTCTCGAGTGTTCATTGGCATTCAAGTTCAGCTACAATCGATTAGAACGTTAACCTGACTGGTCACGAAGAAGACCCCGGGGGCAACAATAAGTTGCCTTCACTCGGAGCCAATTCGCTAAGGAAATAAACAAAACTAAGCAAAAGATCACTGGTGCCCAGTTCATCGTACCCAACGTCACGGGCACATGTTGGGGGAAGCAAACAAACAAGGCGCTGATTACCATCCAGCATATGGCCACAAAATTAACGACGGGGCCAGCAGCACCGATGTTGAAGTATCTGTTTGAAGGGAGGTTTCGGCGATTGGCCAGAACCAGACAAGTTGGTATGGTATATGAGGTGGTAAAGCAGACAACCGATGCGCCAAATAGTCCGTTAAGAACAGTGAGAGGTGCAAAACAAAGAAGGGAGAAGATTGCACACGCTATACAAGATGCAAGTACAGCGTTGAGAGGTGTTTGGAAGCGACCACTGACTTCCGATAGCAAATCTTTGAATGGCAAGCCTCCCGCTTTGGCGAACGACCAAATGACCCTGCTGCAACCGGTGATAATGCTGATCAGTCCGTTGAGGGTCATAGCCCAGTAGATGAGGCATACAACAATAACGAATCCTTTCGATGACCAGGCGTCCCAGCAAATCTGCAAAATTGGCATACCTGCCAGCGGTTGGACGAGGCTTTCCGGATGGGTAGTGCAGAAAATGAGGCAGAGGACCATTACCAAGCCGCCAGTACTAGAAAGAACGGCATTAGCAAGCATAACAATTGGCACCTCTCGCTCTGGATGAGGAAGCTCGTCCGCCATGTGAGCTGCTGTATCAAAGAGGCAGACTGTCATCATTCCGGGCAGAAGACCAAGAAAGAAGACTAGGCCATCCGACGACCAGCCAGTCGTATTGACAACATCAATGAATGCTGTCTTCGGAGATGCTTTGGGGTGCACGACAGCAAGTAGGGTAATGCAGATAAATAAGGCGGCAATATTCAAGAAAACCACCATAAAAGATGTCAAGTTTGGCACGGCTTTGATGAGCAACGTGTTCAAGATAAAAGCGACGGTCAAAGCAGCGATGACCAGAAGAAAGATTTGCCATGAGGTCGGCTCGTAAGTGTCCGAAACCAGCTGGCCAAAGGCTGCAAAAAAGTCCGCCGCGAAAACCGCGGTTCCAGATGAAGCGAAGACCCATCCAAATGTTGTCATGGCACCATTCAAATAGCTGAGGAAGCGTGCGTATCGAGGAGGACTTAAGCTGGCAGTCCAATATATTTGCCCTTCAGATGGCGAAGATAGAATTAACAAGACCTCAGGATCTAACCATGGCGGGTTCCTTACCAGAACTATGCGGATAGGCACTTGACAGCTCGGCCAAGCTCACCGCGATCAGAATTTGACCGACTACTGCCACCAGGAAGCCCCAGAAGTAGAAAGGACTACCTCCTACCCCGGTTATGAGAGTGGTATAACCGACAATGCCGAGAGGTGCTGCGGTAACGGAAAATTGAATGCCTATGGTGCTCCACAGGTTGAATCGATTCTCGTCAAGCTGTATCGCT
This sequence comes from Aspergillus novoparasiticus, assembly GCA_009176405.1. Taxonomy (NCBI): domain Eukaryota; kingdom Fungi; phylum Ascomycota; class Eurotiomycetes; order Eurotiales; family Aspergillaceae; genus Aspergillus; species Aspergillus novoparasiticus. The sequence continues at coordinate 46,987 of ML733527.1, read as the reverse complement.
TCATAGATCTGTCCCTCCCGCCTTGTCTCGACAGTATCGAGCGCTGAGTGAGGCCGGGCCTTTTCGTCAAGCATTGCGGCGGTCATAATATTTGTGTTGTAACTTTGAAACCCTAAGATTCCTGTCACACTTGTCAGGAAATGTTTGTCTTTCAGAGAAGAGTGGTAGGCATATATACTCTACGAAACCACCATTGAAATGTACAACGGACCGGCCTAATCTAGTCGAATTGCATAAGAATGTACCCCGCCTTTGAATCGGTAGGCTTATCTACGCGCTGGGATCTTATTACCGAACCTGTCCATAACTTTCTACGTCTTAACAGCTCTACAATAAACTTTGCGGGGTGCGGGGAGGCGGCTGGGCAAGAGTCAATACTTCAACACCAGAGCTCAATAGACGTCAACTTGTAGCTCACTCTATTTACAACAGCCCTTTGCTGACTTCCGGGCGCCAATGGTAGTGCCACTTAGAACGTGTGAATGAGTCTTCTATTATCATCGTCACCATGGTTAACGGACGTATTATCAGCGAGCTGGGCACCCAACAACAACATACGTATTAGCAACTTCTGATTCCAAAGTTTATTTACAAGGAGCCTATTTCTTTTAAAATGTCTACTATCCGCCTCTTGCTCTGTCTAAAACCACGGATATATAATGTGGACTGTGCAGTTTTGGTTTCAATGCTTTACCATAGAATACAATGTAATCTTGAATTGAAGACATACTCCAAGGTACGGAGCACTGTTGAATATTGAGATTAGTGCAGTGGGTGAAGACCCCTAAAACGCGACAGAAGTCCACCGACAAGTGTCTGGTTTTTAGGATCTGAGGAAAGTCTTGTTGTAAGAACTTCGACCCTCGTGGCTGCTTCATACGATGATGTGGGACTCACTCCCATCGGTGCTGGGGCCGTGCAAAGACTAAATCACATACTTCGAAAATGTCAGAGGGGTTTGCCGTTTCATGTTCTTACTTCAACCATGGAGCTTACCGGAATAAACAAGTAGGGGACTTCCCTCTCATACCGATCCCAGGCTTGACCGTACTTTCTCCGGCAACTTTCATAAGTACTTTCGTAGACAAGCTGTTCTCCCGCGCGATTACTTCCATGATTTATCGTCTAGGCATTGGCCACATTGTAGAAGGTAGATCATGATGGAACTGCTTCACGTCATGTGTTTTCTTCCGGTGTTGGAATAGTACACTATAGTGTGATATAGACATACTACCACAGGAGTGTTGGGCTTCCCCAGTAAAGATCTGGGTTGAGATGACTCGGCAGCTGTGCCATTGGTTTAGGTTTTAATTCGGTACTATTTCAACAAATTTATGCTACTTATGTGTCTCTTTGATCTACATCTTTGAAATAGGGAGCACCACTATATTGTGTTCCAGAGAAAACAGCTTCCTCCTCGTCGTTCAGATCCTTTGCACCTTTCTCTCAAGCTACTCGCCTGATGGAATCTCCACAATTTTAAAGTTTCGCGTTCGTATGTAGTGCTTCCTCCACCAGGTCCACAGCAGCTTGAGCACACCCATATGACGACTGATAGCCAGCCCCGCCTGCGCCGTAATTATGGACTACCCATGTAGCACCGATGCGCTCCTTCTCTACCCTTGTCCCTCCTTCACGTACTGGCCTCAATCCTACGCCGTGTCTTATGATGTCAAGATGTTCAATCCCCTTTCCACCAGTCAGAGATGGGCATAACTCGACCGCCCTCTTCATAATTCTGACAGCAAGATTCGGATCAACCTGGGAATCCCAGCTGCCCTTCTGGTAGGAGCCGCCGAGGATAGTACCGCCACCTGCAGCTCTAGTCATAACGTAGCAGGCTTCCTCATCTCCGTCGTCAGTCCCGGATATACTCATCATTTTGCCCGCGTCATTACGGACAACCACAATCTGCCCACGAGCAGGTACAACTGACTTGTCTTCAACACCACCGATCCGGGATGCCATGAGACCGGTGCAATTGACAATCAAGTCAACGGGACCTCCCAACTGATCACCCATGGAGCCAGCTTCCAGCACATGCTTGAAATTAGCACGTTTGAAAATAACGCCATTTTTGAGGCATACAGAGACAAGCCAAGGAAGATATATAGCTGTGTTGATGCAGACAGATGTAAAAGCAGTGCCGCAGTCAACCCCGGGACTGAGTTTGCTTTCAGGAATGGCCCGGAACTTTCAGAGAGTTAGTAACCGATCTCAACGTAAGGTGTTCGCACACAATTTCGGGCATAACTGTAACGCACGTTGGGAATGATATCCTTGAACCAGGGATTTGGTGCCAGCAACTCAGAAAACCACTCCGCTGTGGCGGAGCCTTTGTCTTTAGATCGGCTGTAGATCTCACATTCTACCCATTTTGATCAGTAACTCGTCATGATAGGGGAAAAAAATAAAAAGATAAATAAAAAATAAACTGAACCAGGGTTTCCGCACGTTGAAGATGTATGCCAGCTTCCGGACAGTTGAGCGCTAAATCTAGCAGCCGTGCCCAGGTCGTTTGGTCCCAAGCTGCCGCTCGAGTTCCGCGTATTGAGACTCTAACCATTTCTCTTGTGAGTCCATGACTAGGATGTACATACTCCAGTTCTAGCTCACGGCATGTAATTGGCTCCAGCCCAAGGCGACGCGTATTCTATGTCGTAGTCGCCGGGCATATGCTTAGCAGCTACCATGATCCGGTATTCGCTGCGTTCAGATAGGAGCAGCGCCGTAGTGAGTCCTGCAACGCCTGCTCTAGAAAGGCACGATGGATTAGCTGTCGCTATTGCCACCGTGCCATTGCTCACTTACCCGATAACGACAACGTTCTTCTGTGACATATTCGTGATTTGGCGGTATCTGGTGTTTAAGCAGGCGATAGATCCAAACTATAGTTATCTTGGAGAGACGCGAGAGGAAGATCACCGTCTTCGGCGTGGCGGAAGGGACAAAGCCTTTCGTCAGGCTTACATTCAGCCACATCGCCAGGCACTTTCCTCCTGGTGAAAGTCCTCAGAGAACAGCCTTTATGAATACCGTTCACGAGACCTTAAAGCCGTATATTGCAGACAAAGGTTACAACTGGGAGGTCAATGGTGAGGAGCTCGAGCGCGAATTTGTGCACATCAATGGCCTTAGAATCCCTCCTACAGGCTCTGAGGATGAGCAGAGGTGGTTCCGCGACAATGAACCCTCTCCTTGGGGACCTTATCTCACAAGCTAGCTTATGACGGGTTAAACCACGTATTCTTGTCCTCGTTCAGCGGGTTCATGTAATCAATCAATCAATCAATCAATCACCACCCTTTTAACTTATTGGATCCTATCTAGTTGCGTTAAGTTATGATGCGCTTTATCCAGTTGTAGCTGGAGCATCATCCTAACGCCAATTTCTCTAAGCTGTGAATACAAAAGAAATGCCAGTACAGGGAACTCCTCGGTAAGCTACCATAATTTATAGTAAAACAAATCAGCCAGTAGAGCGCTGTCAGTATATAGTGTAAGTACTCTGTAGCTACTCCCTAGTATCGTCATTTTCTTGGTCTCCTGCGGTCGCCGGAGTCCTGCCTGGACCCTATTCTCTTTTTTATTCGTGTGTAAAGGGCAATTTACCGGACGGGAGTCCGTCAACTAGGTAGGAGACCGCAGAGGTAATAGAGGAAGGGGCAATATAGTGGGCTTCGTAACAAGACTTATTCTTGGGGATTGTAATGCACAACTCCCCTCCGTATGTCTATACAAACCCGCCCAGGTTCGCCTTCCATATCAGAAACACAGAGATGTTCTTTCAAACCCTAATCAGATGATATGGTAAAACAACGAGTTTTGTACCATACCAATCCCTTTTTATAGATTCTGAACAGATACAAGAGCCTATTATCAGAAGTCAAGTGGTTATACTTCTCCCTAAAGTATCTGTGACAGCGATGTGGAGCTCACATACTGAAGCCCGAACTTATTAATTCAGGGTCCCCAAGGGCCAGGGCCCTTCGGCGTATAAGCCGAACCCTTCACCTGCGCCACGCCAGTTGCCCCTTGAAGCCATCCCACCCGGCCGTTAGTATAGAGCTCAAACCTGGGCTTCAGTTTTGTTTCGTACAGGGTGAAGTCATCCACCGTTCCGGTACGCAGGATACTGTGTCCTGGAAACATTTCACTGATGCGAACATGAGTGAGCCACATGTGGTACAGAAATAATTTGTCATTACCATCCCGGAGGCAATGATCTTTGACTGGCTAAAGAATTTGAGGTTTTCTTGGCCACGTATGTGTCTGAGATGTGTGTACGCGACAATGAAATTGGTCGCGAACATGGATGCGGTAATTTTACGGCAGTTCGTGCAGTGACAGGTGAATGCGTCGATTAGGCCTGGGCCTTGCGTTGGCTGAGATTCGTCCGTGTTGTGAGCGGGATATAATATGGGTCAAATATTGGGAGGACTTACAAAAGCTAACTGTACCGCACCACAGTAGCATGTGGCAGTGGCCTGGCTATCTTTTGACCAGCCATCATCGGCGCCACCGGCAATGGGTATGTAGGGCTTGGAATTATCTCTTGCGGCAACCATGATTGGGTTTCTTCTTCTTCGAGCGTTGAACAGATGCATTGCGTATATTTAAGACACTTGGAATTTACTTTCTTAAGTCATTCTGATGGAAATCAAAAACTGGGCCCAGGCTCCCACTGCTCTTAAATCGGTCTCCCACCTACTTCACATCATTAGTGAGTAGTAAACATGCCATTGATGACGCATTCGGGTTTCTGGCGGGAGGGAAAGCTTCGTTGTTGTTTCCAGATGCATGAGGCTTCATACTGATTGATAATCAACTGGTTACTTTGACTAACGCAGATATGCGAGTTGTTATATAGCATCTGCCTTAGACTGTACTCTGAGGTCGTTGATTCCGTCAACTCAGTCAAACTCGAACTCCTGACACAGAGACCATGAAAGAGGTCATCAATTTGGCAGGGCCAACTGTGAAGTTCGTGGATAGCCCGATTCCTAAGCCGAACGATGACCAAGTCCTTATTAAAGTGGTCGTGTCTGGGTCCAATCCAAAGGACTGGAAGATTCCGGACCTTGTAGCTTCTGGACATACATACTCTTCGCGGTATGACGCCTGAAATCCATAAAGGAATGAACCAGGGGAACGAGATTGCTGGAATCATAGAGGAGGTCGGGTCCAATGTGGTTGAATTCAAAGTGAGTCGTTCAACCTTGGTTATATTGGTCTAAGCTAACTTCCTGTCAAGCCAGGCGATCGCGTTGCAGCATTCCACGAGATGTATATACACGGAGGCTCGTACGCCGAATACGCATTTGCATGGAGTCATACGGCTTTCCACCTGCCTAAGCATGCCTTCATTTGAAGGTGCGATGAGACAATAAGTTTTAAACAGATCATAGCTGAAAAAAGATCACAGAAGCCGCAACAATCCCTCTCGCCACCCTGACTGCTGCTGTGTCCTTGTACGCGCACCTTCGATTCCCACCGCCGTGGAGACCTGCCGTAACACCAATGCCATCCATAGTTTTTGGCGCAAGCACGGTTGTCGGCTCCTACGCGATCAGATTAGCCTGCAACAGTAACATTCATCCCATCATTACCATTGCAGCGAAGGCATCTCAATATGTACGGGCCCTAGGACAGGTCTATGAGTTAAGCGGACAATCTATTGTTTCACCGGACAAATTGGGTGTCCTACCAACGTCCGAGGGGACAGGAAGCTCGGTACAAGATATTGGAGGGGTTGGGTCAGGGCTTGTGGGGGGGGTTTAGAGGTACAACCTTCTGGCAACGACGATGCCCAGCATCATGATCCGGCAGATATACGCCCGTTATCTAGCCCAGCAGAAAACGGCGATAGAGGGCCAGCTACTCAATATGAGAATATGGATATTGTGGACTTAGAAGAAGAGATTGTGAGGGTCTGAAAGAGAAAAGAAAGAATACAGTATCTTCAGTCACTCGAGGAACAAGAGGAGTTGTGGAAGCAAGCTACTGCGAGGAAGAAAGGAATGAGTGTTTAAATATGTATAAGGCCTTATAACTATACCACTCTCATGCTAATGGTAATCTAATTCATTGTCATGTGTTGCCATTGTTTTTTTCAAGTCCATTGCTACTGCGTCTGATGTTCTAGACAACAAGTTGGATAGGCTGATTTGTACATAACCCGAGCCGGACAAACCTTGCTTTGAGGAATCCCATATAAGTGCAAATACTTAAATATGTTTTGCTCATGAGGCTGAAAAATGCTCAGTTTCCAAGATAGTAATCTGAGAGTTAACGTTGAACAGCAACACGCTAACGAATGGATCCAATAGTACAGTTTTACCAAGGCTGCTGTTGTATGCACTCTCATTGCCATTTATTATTGTCCAAGAATATGATGTGTGGAAATACCTTATACAAGTGTCGATTCAGATGCATCAAGGTTACATACTCCATGATACCAATGAAATAATGGCAAGGAATGCATTCACAAGGCCCTAGCTTGGCGTGGGAATCAACCTTTACAAGCCAGATGCAAAGGCCTAGCGAAAAGCCCTGATTCTCTGAGTCTAACAACCAAAAGTCCTTTGACAAGTTGTCCTTGGTCTGGTAGACTAGCAACAGTGATAATATGTGAAGTATATCACTATGCCAATCGACAACGGCAAAACGGCAATCCTACCAAGTACTTGCGGTATTATAAGCGATCCCCACCTCTGCTATGATATCAGAAAGCCAATTTCATCCACGATAACCCCGATATACCGGAAATCGGCATATTATTCACGAAAGTGCAAAAAGCAACACAATGGCAACAATGACGAGCCCGAACACTACCAAGGAGAGATTGCCTCCCCCACCTTGTTTCCGCGGGGGAGGGACCCCCTCCGGTGACGAGGGGTCATATGGAAAGGCAAAGGTACTGTAATTCTGGGCCTCTGGGTCTGAGCTGGGGTTGGCATGTGGAGACAATGTTGTGGGTTTCCCAGGGTCGGCTGGGGAGTCGTGGTACTTCTAGAATGGTCAATCAATGTTGAAATCGCTCGACTGAGAATGAATCAGAATGTGCGTATTCAGCAAAGGGAAGACCTACGGTGCTAGAAGAAGAATGGGTCGCCATGATGCGTTTATGTGGTGATGTATGTTACTGGGATGGTGGTGGGTTTCCTTCATGAATTAGTAGTAGTTTTAGGGTGGGGGCATCCACGTGGATGGGTCATCACCTGAGGGAGCCCATCGACTGCAAACGAGTTAAGATCTACAAAGCCAAGAACGCTTCTCGCCTGATGACTCGGTACACCTGACGCTAGATGCAGCACGGTGACGTTTCCCACAAACCTTAGCCAGGTATGGCTTTTCTCACTTGCTTTCTGCCTTATCTCGCGGATATTCATTTGATCGACTTCTGAGAAGTATAGTAACCAGGATATCTGTCTACGCCAGGGCATTGTCTCCTGGTACTGCGATATCTTCGCAATCTGCATTATGAGGTAGCATGTATGGGTAAAGAGTTTCGGTCGTTCCATCGTTCATCGCGCTAAGGATCTGGATGTTGTCCCCAGCCGTCCAGCGCAAAAGGTATGGAGCGATCGTACTGCTGGCGGCTAGAATTGTTTCTGTGAGCTTCACAGGCGTCCATAGCGTAGGTTATAGGGCCCGCGTCTTTCGTTCGACATCACTCTTACAAATCAGGATACTGCATGTAGTTCTCGGGGTAGCCATCTGCGACAAGAAAGACGAAAGGTACTATCCCTCCCTTGGTCGGCTAACATGCGCGCTAGAGAGCGAAAATATGGCTGACAGTCATTGTTTCAGGAATCTACGTACATCGCGGTCAACCGCCAACGATGCGGATGTGGACAGATGTCTATTCAAACCCGCCCAGGACCTACCAGGCTGTATGACCCCCATCAACCACCACAGTGCTGCCAGTCATGAAGCTCGAAGCATCACTCATAAGTAACAAAGTGATGCCTCTAAACTCCTCAGGCCTCGCTAACCTCTTCATCATATTTTCGGACTCCCAAAGGGTGCGTGTATCCGGATCCTCATCCATAACCATCTTCGCCATTGGTGTTTCAATATGCCCGGGACAAAGACAGTTTACGCGGATTCCGCCCGTGCCATCTTCTTTGGCTTCAGACCACTCCATGGCCAGACTTCGCGTCAACTGGATGACTGCCGCTTTCGACGAATTATAGATAGCAGACGCCATCCCCTTGTTCGCAACAATGCCGCTCATACTGGCCACGAGGAGAATTGAGCCGTGGCATTTCCGGTCTAGCATTACCTTCGCGGCTGAAACAGCACTGCGAAAGACGCCCGTGTAGTTGATGTGGATCACATCGTCAACATTCTTGGGTAGATGGTCAATTGCGCTAGCGACGTGGTTTATACCTGCGGCTGCAATTAGCCCGTCGAGACGGTTCTTCTGTGCTCCAATGTCGGCGATGACAGCTTCGGTGTTTGCATCGTCCGTCACATCCATACGGCGGTAGTGTAGTGAGCCCCCGAAGTCCGGGTTGGCGCGTGCTTCGGCCGCGCGGAATTCCTCGTCTGGTTCAGGTAGTCTGTCCAGGCAGTAGACTGTACAAGGTCAGTAATAGTCTAAGAAATGACAATAGCGAGATCACACCTTGTCCGCCCGCTTCGACCAAGGCCTCGGCCATAGACAACCCTAGCCCCCGTGCTCCGCCCGTCACAGCAAAAACCTTGCCTGCAAGTGAGAACTCCCGGAATCGCTCACGGCTCTTCTCAGTGCTTGGCAGTTTCTCTTTCAGATGCGCCTGGCCAGCCAGAGACCGCTTTGCTGTATATATTGCGCAGCTCACCGGTGGTCTAACGGCATTCCATCTCAAGCTCGTGGCAGCGGGAGCACTAGGACGTGCGTATAAACGGGCCATGCCTGACCGTTGCGACAGCATTTTAACTCTTCTCAATCAACTAACTAGCCCAACTTATCCCAATACAACCGACCCTTCCACGGAATAATAGAGAGTAGATATCTTCGCTTGCAGAAACTAGACCAAAATGCTCGAAGGAGCTGTGTTCCGCGGAGGGAAGCCGCCAGTCTACGCTGGGCAAGCCGGGGAGCTTTAAAATGATGCGCTGGGACATCAACTATCCGCCATTAGGTAGGTATGGCCTGGTGGCTCTCACTTCCAAGTTTGCGGTAGGCCAATAAGCTCCAGGTTGTGACATAGCAAGGTAGTCAAGATGATGTAAATCGGTATGTGAGAGGTCTGAGGGCATAATGTTTATTTGAAGCAGCTCGAGATTCGCTACGGCACAGTGGACATGCGAAGCAGCCAGCTATAAGTTATCTCTAGGCAGTGGCATCAAGTTTACATCCACCATCTTGACGGATCGATGACGTCATCGCTCGGTGGCTCAATAATCCATCTGTCTTTACTAGAAGGGGTTTTTAGATTGCTCGTCACATACATTTCTTATAGCACCCACTCAGGACGATCAAAAGAAGATGACTCAATGTCTCATATCGTTGTTCTCCGACGTAGGGCGTCACGTGAATGCACTTCGAAATACCCTAATCATCGTCCCAACGTCTTACAATGAATGCATAAGTGGCGATCTATCAATTCAACCATCCACAGCCTGACTCCCCCATCACAAAGATGGCCAGTCGTTGTAATTCTCGTTTGGATCTTGGAAGGGCCGATAGTTGACTCTGCCACCCCGGCTGTTAGAGGCCCAAGGCACACCATTTTTGATGCGGCTGATGAGATCCTACGTTACGACAAGTCAGCAGTTGAGATTCAATTTTGTGATCGACACGTTCCGCACCTACCGGATTATAGATGAATGGCCGGGCAAATGTCACAAGATTGATCTTCGCTTCCTTGATCAGCCTTCGGGGAGATTGAGGCCGAGGTAGCCCGGGGCGTTGGCAGGCTCGTCTTGAATATAGCTTTGTTCATATCCTTTCAACTATTCCAATTCCGTATCATCGACGCCGCGACTTCTCGGAGCTGGTGCGATTGTTAGACCCGCAGGTCCTTCATTTTGCTTTCTATTCAGAAACATAAGGCGGTTTTCCTTCACTTGACCAGATTTCCCCCCCTGAAAATGACTTTTTCATTCTGATATCGAATATAGTTGATTCATAGAAATCTCATAGTTCGCCCAAAATTCATCCTCGTGTGGATCGCGTTCTTTAGGCATAGGATGGTTACTCTTTACCGAGTTCATCAGGTCTAGGAGGAAGACTCATTCCCGGTCAGCTGAAAGCTGTTAATGACCCAATATGACTCAATAATACCGGCCTCCTGGGCTTCCGTGATGGCCTTCTTGACTGTTGCCCTGGTAGGCCTTCGGGTAGGCTTCGGGGTAAGCTTCTTGCCACGCTTGTCCGGAGGTTTTCCCAGGTGCCTAGTATAAGGGTCTTCGCATGGAGACTCGGCTGGCGTGAGGGGCTGGCCTTTTGACCGGTAGCGATTCAAGTGTGGAATATGTAGAAGGAATGGGATGATACATCTGGCTGTGTCTAAGGATGCCATGTCGGTATATGTTGGGTAAGTAGTTCGGTAGACAATTCGCCTGAAACTCGGTAGGCCGCGGTGGTGGTTCTCTCGGAAAAGCAATTCCTAGGTAGTGTCCCGGCTAGAGATGTCGAACGGGCACTCTTATTTACTATAGTTATGTTCTTGCGATCATTGAGAGTCATAGATGGCTCCATTGCCGACATTCGGCTTTCCTTCAATTGACCAATGAGAGGAAAAGCCGAGTGGCTTCAGCTTCACTTTTCGTCAATGTCTATCGTATCTGGTAATGGCAACCCGACCTGGTATATGGGTTTCCTTTTATGGTCTTTACAGATTACTGTTAATTTCCTCTACGGCTATTTTGCCCAATCCAGGACTAACAGCCGGTGCTGAGGTAAATCCTTAAATGAATTGTCTATGCCTGGTGACTCTTTTGAACTTGATCCCTATTGCAAAGTGATTCCAGTTTACGAAATGGCAGTCGTGAGTAATGATATTAACAAGGGTCAGGAAGCCAAATATTGATTGTTTTGCATATAAAGAGTAGAATAAGTAGAATAGCTACACCACACCAAAGATATCTTTCACGCAGACATGAATAAAGCTGTTCCCTTAGCAAGTTCAAAGTCGCCACGTTGATGATCGCATCCCCCAGACGTAGTTCAACAAACTCATACCCAATCAAGCCTCTCCGTCCCCTTTACTGGCAGGCCTCATGGCCGTCATGCTGCCAATATCGGTATGTTCGCTGTGGCCCACTCGGGATGGTTATTGCATGTATCGATGACGAGGCAGCACCTAGGTGGAGTCCGTGTTCCGACTATTGGAATACAAGTTCCCCAATGTATCATTGTCTTCAGACCCTAATACAGGAAATAATGTAGCGAGAAGCTCTATGGCTAGCGTGTTGGTCTCGTCGCAAGTAGCACTGGAATAAATTCTATGATTAGCCATGACATTAAATTAGGCGAAGACTGCTGATTCATTGTTCTGTCTAGTACCTGGAGCGCACAACTTCCATATAACCCTCAGGACAATAGACAGCGGAATAGCTATTGCGAGAATTTAGACTCACGTAGTAATTTGAGAGTTCTTGTGGAGTCCGCCGAAAATGTCTGTTAGCTTTTACATTGCAGTATCAACTACGTAACGGGCGACATGCGCTCTGTTTTTAGGACGGAAGTGAACTTGCCCATCTCTATGCGTGATTGGTAAATCTATATTTTTACTTTACGTATGACTAACGGGCCCATGCTGTCATAAACGCTGAGGCGTCGTGAATCTGAGCTGTGATGGAATGGTCTGCCTCATTTTTGAACCCCGTACCCTTCCTTGGCACAACTAGCCAAAGCTTTTACTAACATGCATGGGTCGTCGTCATCCGCTATGCCAAGAAATGCACTATGTCGCTGGTCTCTCAACGATCAGCGGCTAAGACAAAGTACGGACGGTGATCTGGGAAGTCTCCAGGAATGTGTGTCTTTAGCTAGAAATAGAAACTTAAAACGCTAGCTTAACTAGCAGTAGAGGCAGATCTTCAGGACTAGAAGCTCCAGGCAAAAGGAACAAACATGAGATATCCAACTAGCGATGAAAGACGACCTTGTATATTAGGCGAAATGCAGCTCATTAAGGTTTTGCAGGTTGTTTCGAAGGGTCTTGAAAGTCGCGAGCGGTGGCAACACCGTTGGACAGGAAATAAACCACAACAAAACCGGAGATGGCTTGGATTTGTGTGGCTTGGATTCTACCATAGCAGTGGCTGTCATTCTGAGATGTTAGGGGCTAATGGAACTCCTCCTGAATCAATATTGGAGCCTTCTACTTTCAGTTTACTACATTTGGTCTCGGCGGTTGGCCTTAAGAGGACGGACCATCGGATAATCGGACTACTTCACCTCCCCAGCGTTTCTTGTGATAGATCCACAGGGGTTTAGGGTTACGGACGGTCGTTCGACTCAGACATTGTTTCTATCACGAAAGAATTGATGACGTGGCTCAGGATCCATGTCGATCGGATATGCAGCTTCCCTCCCTTGCTGAAGGTAATCCCACTTCTATTACGATGGCCGAATATATGGCCTTGGATATGCAAACAGAACTTCTTGTCTTTATAAATTCCCAGTCATCTTGGTGAGGGCGGCTCAGGGTCTCGATTACCTGGTCCATCGCCCGCTGGGTATCACTATTCTTTCTCTTGTAACTTCACCACCTCAACTCCTGATCACCATGCGCAACATGCCTGGCCAGCTGCCGTCCAGCAGGGGACGCTTGTCGAAGCCCATAAGCGAGCTTCTGGATAAAAACTACCAGAGACCGGTTCTCGAACAGGAGATCGAGCAATTCCCATTCTTTTGTTGGATCGACCAGGCGCATGCCGTTATGCTCATCGAGCAAGAGATCATCCCCCGTGAGATGGGACGGCATATTCTGACTGTCTTGCGGGATATCGAGACAGGTGGGGTGAAGGCCCTCGAGGTCGATCCTAAGAAAGGGGGGCTTCTATTTCATATCGAAGCCATCTTGAAGAAGCGCATAGGCGACCGCAATGCCGGCGCCTTACATATTGCACGCAGCCGCATCGACCAGAGCGCCACCGCGGTGCGGCTTGCTGCGCGCGAGGGAATGCTCGAGGTCGCCAGTCGAATCGTTGACTTCAGAGAATCCTTGATTCGCATCGGGGAAAAACACCGCGACACTCCCTTGATGGGATACACGCACATGCAGCATTCTCAGCCCTGTAATCTGGGCCACTATTTTCTAGCCTTCGCGGACCGTCTCGCTGACCGGTTCGTTGCTGGAGAGGAGATCTTCACGAGAGTGAACCAGAGTCCGCTTGGTACGGTTGGTCTCTCTGGAACATCGTGGCCCATCGATCGGGAAATGACGGCCAGATTACTCGCCTTCGAGGGGCATGTCGAAAACTCAAAACGGGGCCGGGACGTGGACTATCTGGTCGAGATAGCTAGTTGGCTGGCGCATACGATGAGTATCCTGGACCGGCTCGCCACGGACCTGCACCTCTGGTCGTCCAGTGAGTTCGGATTCGTCGAGACTGATGACGCCTTCTGCGGCACGAGCAGCATTTTCCCGCAGAAAAAAAACCCCCTCGGCTTGGAGATGATCAAGCGGGCTGCCGGACAGTCGGTCAGTTGGCAAGGAACTGCACTCGCGACCTTCCGTGGCGCAGGAACGGGCGACCATATGATGGCGGTTGTCCCCGTCTCGAATATGCTCAAGGTCACCAGGGACAAGCTGGAGCTGTTCGCCGGTATTGTGGACACCCTCCATGTCAAGGAGGAACGAATCAGGCAAGTGCTGGACGATAGCTGGTCACCGTCGAGCAATCTTGCAGACACTCTTGTCCGAAAGTGCGACCTTTCCTTCCGTCAAGCCCATCATATAGTGGGGGCGTTTCTGAATATTTGCGAGGAGGAGGGGATCAAGAAGGCGGATGTGACTCCGGAGATCCTGCAACACGCCAGCGACGCGACGGAAAAGATTAAAGTTGACATAGACATTAAGACACTCGTCTTGGCGCTGAACTCGGAGGAGTTCATTCGGACACGCGTGAGCAGAGGCAGTGTCGGGCCTCGGGAAGTGGATCGTCTGCTGGCGTTCAGCAAGAGGCAACTTGTTGAAGACCGTAGTGCACTAGACCAGAAGCTTCGTCATCTTCTGGTAGCAAAAGAGCATTTGGACCAGGAAGTTCGGATCAGAACGGTTAATCATGTATATAGTTTATGTCATAGGAAAGGGGGGAGGTCGAGCCTTTCCTCGAGGAGAGATCCTTAGGGCTTATTAATCGTGAGAGACATTTTTTAAATTCGACCTCTGTCCTTAACACAACATAGAGACCACGACTTCCGCCGAACATGACGATGAAAAAAGCGAGGTGTACAATTATTCAAAATTTATTCTATTTCCGCTACATTCGATAGATCCCTATGTCAAATCCCATGACTATCTTCACAGATTCGTCGAACCGCACTAGTTTCGACTGCTGCCAACGGCTTGTGCGGCGCCATGAATTCCACGGGCTTGGTCAAATGCCGGTATTTGGTTTCAGTGATGGCGATTGTATTCGAGAATTGGGTCCCGGGGCCGCCAGGGATGGAGAGATTTGGCTCGATGGTGATCGTCATGTTCTTTTCGATCATCAGCCCGGAACTGGCGTTGATGGACATGGCCTCATGAGACCCCAGGCCAATCCCATGCCCGACACGGCTGGGAAGGTAGGCTCCAAAGCCGTATTTCACGAACACATCACACGCCGCCGCATAGATTTCCTTGACTGGCCTTCCTGGTGCCAACCGCGCAAGACAGGCGTCAGTCGCGGCGCGGATCGCTTCAAGTGCCTTCTCCGTGGTGGGCCGGACCTCGCCGATGCAGACTGAAGCCTCCTTTTCGGCGTAGTATCCGTTGCAATTAGCCCAGACGAGAACAGACGCCATCTCTCCGTTCTGCGCCACTCTGGTTGTAGGGCTGTCGGTACGATGATGCACCCTGTCTCCGGCCAGGACCCAGCAGTCCAGAGCGTTATGCTGGCCACTCTCCCGCGATCCGAACCCACAGACATCGATTTCCGGAAAGTGTTCGACGCGATAGCTGTTCATTGCAGCTCTTGCGGCGCCAACCGCGACCAGTTCACTCTGCTGTTCCTGGACCGCCTTAACGCCGGCGGCCACGCCGATGTCAGCCAAAATCGCAGCTTTGCTGATATCCACAATCTCATCGTCATCCTTGATCCTGCGAAGCTCCTGGAGGCGCGTGCTGATGTCACTGAACGACGCGTCGGATAGAAGTGAGGTAAGGCGACGTAGATCTCCAGCCGAGATTCCTTCTTCCTCAATCGCGATCTTTCCGTTCACCAGGCCTCGTTCATCAAGCACCTTTTTGAGCGCACTGTTCCAATCCGGCGCTATTGATGGTCTGCCGAACCAATTACCATAGGCACGGATATCCTTGAGGAAAGATTTCTCTTTGGCCCGTGGTTCCCTGATGGCGTTTACGAGCAAGGTGGGATCGCCCGTGCAGTAGACGAGCACTACAGCCGGCATCGACTGGATGATGGGGTTGAAGCGGGAAACCCAGTGGATTGTTTCGGGCTTGGTCGCAATGAAGACGTGAATACCGGCTTCGTGCAGGGCCTCACGAAAGCGATGCACCCGGGATGGCAGGTTACTGGAGAGGAGAGATGACATATTCGTGTGCAATTGATTAGGTGCGGAACTCCGAAGATCGTTACTGTAGAAGCATCGGTAGAAGGCCTTCTTCCACACAACACACTTTATATATGCAAACAAAGTTTGGAAAGTCCACTGTCTAATATGCAACTCGACATGGCCGCAGCACCGCTGACGTGGCAGTAGTTTAGTATAAATTCATTCCCCGTAGCATCTCGTCTGCCCTAAACTTTCAATACCGAGGAGCCTAAAACTAATCCTTTATCCCTTGCTGATGCCAAGACATGGTGTGCTTGTCCGCTAACCAGCATCATATATGCCGATTGCCTCGAGCCCAGATATCTGTATTTCCGCGTATACACGAAGCGTTCCAATTTAGATTCATATCTGACGTCCTTGGGGCCCTAGTTCTCAATTGCAATGCCAGTAAAATCACGTTTCTACCTAATTATATACAGAATAAGTACAAAGTCATGTCTTCGTTTTGACGGCACGCCATTCTGACACGAAGGCTCTGTTGTCTTGGGCGGCGATTTGCCTTCTACGGCGGAAATAAGAGTGAAAATATCACATCCAGAGTCCTTCCTAGTTGATTGGATGCACATGTACTGTGCCAGGTCCCATGTGAATGACGCTGCTGAGGAAGGCTTCGGGCCACGAAAAGTATGATACCAGCTCAGAAGGAGTCTGCGCTGATACCCAGCACGTACACTAAGTGGTACTTGGAGGGTTCGAGACTGCGAAGAGCAGTGCAGAGACTACAGCACCGGCGGTCGGGAAAAAAAAAGGAAAAAAAAGTAAATAGAAACTATGGAATGCAAAAGCTAAAGACAGCCCTTGAGACGATGAACACGGCCATTTTCTTTTTGTTTGTAGTTTGTAATATGACTGGCAGCGACGTCCAACAAAGAGTTCACAGAGACTACATGCTACTACGAACGGGTAGGAACCTCAGCGTTGGCTGCGTTGTGTTGAGCTCCAGATAACCCCGGTAACTAAGGCAAGGTTAGCTGGGCCATTCTGACACAAATTACAAGAACGACGGGGAGAATAGAGAGGACGATTCATGAGGCAGGGGGGCATCAGCATATCGAATGGACAGGTCAACGATGAGCGGTGGCAAGATGTTGACGAGGAGAGCGCTCTAACAAACAACGATCATCCACAGTGTCCCCTGAAAGGAAGAATTATGTACAAAGTTCCAAAGACAGAGCATCGCCGGGATCTGCTCGTCGCCGATCACCCGTTCCAGACTACTTGCTCCTCGTATCGACTAATTTAGCTTCCGCACGGCTCCAAAGGCTGTTGCCTTAGTTGGGTGTTTGACAACTGGGATAGATTGGTGAAATACTATCCAACCTTGCATAACAGGCTCCCAAAAGGAGGTTTATGACCCACTGCTTTACGCGGCCCGCGATTGATCTACCACCGGGCCCGCTTTTTGATTCTCCGCGGCGGCAGGCTTGAAACATTCCGGTGGCGGTATGCTTATATTATCCTGCGTATCAATCAATATACAGTAGATCACCTTCGTGGTCTTTGTTCAAGGTTTGCCCCTGAGAAATCAGCGAGTTCAGTGGATCTGCACTCACCAGGTATGAAGTTCAAACTTGGCTATTCCAATACGATCTTGAAGATGTTGCCATCGGAGGTCAGGGAAATTCAGACTTCTGGTCTGGAGCAATCCCGAAGCGCTTGGCGGGGAACGCAGCGTTTAGCAGGCAAGAGATCGACGAATCATTGTATGATTTTGATGCGAGCCATGTTTCTCTCCTTCCATTTGTCGTCGAAGCTGACCAACCGGGCATCTGAGATCTTGGCGCTTTGTTCACAGCCCACGTCCGGTAATTGCTCCCTTACCCATCATACTGCCACGCACGCGAGGAGTATTGCTTGCTTAATTCATGGAATACTGTCTAGCCCTATCGTAAGCACTTGATATCCCCCGGCAGGTGGACAATTAGACCTACTTTTATTGCCCAGGAACTATTCTCCTCGCGCCCGAGCTCGTCGGGCATTTACGCCCGGCTAGATGGAAGCCTCCACTTCCCCGTCGCGTCGAGTATGAGAGATAGAGCACCAGTCTTGGTCGGCAGATTAAATTGAGGCCTACAGCCTTCCATAACGAGGCGCGTTCTATACTGATGAAGATATTATTAAGCTTCGTAACTCGTTCGAGTTTGCATGTCACCGCTGGCATCTAATTCGTCTTTACTAGTTCGCTCGTGTCAAGAAAGAACTGACCCATTGAGCACCTTGACCAGTCTCTTGGGCACGCCTAGCGCGTTAGCGCTCTTTGTTTACTCTACAGGTACCGAATGTTTCTAGCCCGGCGTAGAATAGCAGCCCTTGATCTCTTGCTATAACTGTATAGACCCCTAGTCGTTCCGCTGTTCTCATTAATGCAGAGTCAACTCAGGACTGACTTTACGAGCCACCATTGGGGTTGAAATACCATATACACGATGGCATGAATGGACTGACATCACTTGTTTCTAGGATGCGATATATCGCTGCCGGCCAAGAAAAGCCAAGCAATGGAATACGAGGCCATGACTCACATTGTGATTAAAATACCCGGGCCGTTGAGTGTTGCTCAGGAAGAGTTTTGAGATACAGTTATATTTCTTAGCCCAGACAAGAGGACTCTATGGAAGCAACAGGCATGGAAGGTCAGGCTTTAGCAGCCTGGGAGATTCATGCTAGATCCTGGGATTCGGCTATGGGTGATGACGGGAACGACTACTTCTCAGTCCTCGAATTGCCTGCCCTGAAAAGAATGATCAGTGGACAAAAGCGGAATCGTGCATTGGACCTCGCCACGGGGAATGGCTTGGTTGCGCGATGGCTTGCTGAAGAAGGATTCTCTGTGGTGGCAACGGACGGTGCAAGAGCCATGCTAGAGCAAGCAAAGGCGCGAACAGCTCTCTGGTACGAGGAAGGAAGGTTAGACAAGGAGCGAAAGATCTCATTTGAACTTCTTGATGTGACCAACAAGGATCATTGGGCGCATTTCACTAGCAGTGATAACCTTCTGGTTCGTTGTTGTTTTAGCAATGGAAACACCTTCCGCTATAGGCGAGCTGAAGGATGACAGTCGAACTAACACATTCCAGAAAGACGGATTTGACGTGGTTGTGATGAACATGGGGATTATGGACGTCCATGACCTTGAGCCATTAGCAGCATCCTTAACGTCCCTTCTGAAGCAAGACGGATGGTTGGCCCTACTTCTATTCGAGCTATCTAAATAATACTTAAAGCCCTAGACTTCTGACATGTCTACCTTCTACAGTTTCGTTGCCACTGTGCTTCACCCTCTATTCTTCACGAGCGGTGCAAGGCGCCAGATCACCATCCATGAGGATCCCGCGACTGGCCAACGCATAATAGATCGGTCCATCCTTTTGAGTCAGTATCAGAATGTTGCCCCGGCCCGGCAACTCCTATTTTCCAATGATAGCGAGCATAAGCCGCCGGTACACCTCTGCCAGCCTCAAAGTCTACAGATCGAAGAACTAATGATAGACTGCTAGCTCTCATTCCACAGGTCCTTCCAAGATCTGTTTGCCCCGTTCTTTCGGGCAGGCCTCATCCTTGATGTTCTGGAGGAGGTGAACTTCGATGATACATTCCGTGAGCACTCGCGTGAATACGCCGCTAGGAATTTCACCGAATTCCCAAAGATACTCGCTTTTAGACTGAGACTGGGCCCTGTCCATAGGAGTTAGACCTCCTGAATGGATACCAAACGTCGTTCAGGCGGGTGATCCGTTCGGGCAGCGTTACCCTCCAGAACGTTCTTGATGGTCGGGATAGGCCATCTTTGCAATAACAATTAGAGATATTAGTCTACGTTATGCATGTGTTATAGATGATGCTAATATGCGTTTTTATCTTAGTCCTTGGTGACTGTTATCCAAGCCAAATCAACGATCCGGCGGTCTCTATCCATAAAAGGAGTATTTCAATTTCCAGATTGGCCTGACAGCTATGTACTGTTAGTAATGATTAAAATAACAAACAAACCCACAAGAGGATGTTATTTGTGACAAGTTCATCAGTGCTAGCAATTTATCATCTTTTTGTGGCTTTCTAGTCCTTTGAGAACGGACACCAATTATAAGCTACAAAGTGCTCCACAAGAGGAAAAGTCACTCTCAATCTCCTCCTAGCATGCGAGATGATCTGATGTTTGACCCGGAGATGCTTTGGCCTGGTCTCCTTCATACTGAGCATTTATAATCAAGGTATTTCTATTTCGTTATTCTTGATCAAAGAATCATATCCTCACATTCGCCGAAATTCAACCTTCCAGAATGTCATCAAGCGCACATAATTGATTGCGCCAATCTCAATATTGTTGACAAACCGGGGTTATATCCTCGATGTATTCACTGTAAGGGCATCTATGCATGTATCTCCTAAACTTAAACCTCGATCCATTTCAGGAATGCCGGGCTTTCATAGCCTTCCACGACTTTAGAGATCGGGGTCAGGTATGCGTCGGAATCGTCCTGATCTTGTTGCAGATGGCGAACATAAGCCTGAGCGACTTTCAGCCACAACGCCTTTTCGCGTTCACTGGCACCCGATCCCTGCCAGACCCAGAGTCGGCTACCAACGTCGTAGAGGAATACATCGTTTCCGTCCAGGTCCGACCGGCGAACTGGTCCACCATCCTTGACAAGATTGAATGAGGGCGTCCCCGAGGCGTCGCTCAGCCGGAATAGCTTGGATGGACGCGAGGCGCCGCTCTCATCATGGGATCGCTTGGAGAATGAGACAGGACGTGGAGCCTGGAATGACAGCTGGTCCACCTCCTTGCCGCCTAACAGGTCGACGAAGATCTTCGACCGCGACTCCAGTTGAGATAGAACTTCCACATCAACGTGTTTCGCCAACGTCATGTCGTTCACAACTTGAGCGGCCTTGGCCTTTTCCATGGGGCTGCAGGTCTTCCCCTGCCAAACCCAGATCTTGTCGCCCTTGTCCAAGACAAAGACATCTTTGTCGTCGAGGCTCTGCCAAGTAGGTTCCACCTCGTAGACAATGATCGAGTCAATCCGGCCGGCGCCTGGATGCTTGAAAACACGCAGCAAAGTCGTCACCTCCTGGGGTTCCTCTTCCTCCACGTGGTTAAATCCTGAAGCCACACCACCGGACCGGATGGTGATGCGACGAAACAGGGACACGAAATCCTCCGATGGCTGTTGCTGAATTTCACGGTGCTGGGTCGCCGCTCCGTGCAGGAACTCATCCAGCTCAACGGTCTTGTAAGCCGCGGTGCCCGCCTCATCCTGGGTTGTTTTGCTGCCGAGCCAGAAAAAGATATCGTGGCCCAATTTTTCATCGCCGACTTTGTAGGAGTGCAGCACGATGTAACTGTCCCCGTCGTAGAACTCGCCGGCCCGGTTCTTGGGCCAGGGCACCACCTCGAAGTTCTCAATCCGCCAGATCCACAGCCCGGCCTGCTGTCCGATCTGACCGTTGTTCCAGGCCGGCTCTGTGGCTGCGGAATTGTACTTGACGCGATGATCCAGATCGGATCCAATCAGCTCCACATTGCTGTCCTTGATGTCATATTCTTTGGGGTGCACTAGTCCTTCGTGAGGTGCCATGGTGAGTTAGTGAGTTGGTTAGTTGGTGGTGGTTCTGTTTATCTCTGGAGTTTTGTTGGCGGGAATTCTGGCTCATGACGCACGCAAGTGGGTCCCGTGGCTGACCCGATGGCGGGGTAATAATAAGAAGAATAATGAGTAAGAGATTCGAGGTAGGAGGGGTAATGCAAATCCAAGCAATCAGCTTTAGCACCGTGGTGATTAGGTCCTGGGCGCCATGGTAGTCTGGTCTGAGTCATATCTGATTCTGGCCATATTGCATAGGGCGTGACCATCAGAAAGCCCTTTCAGTACGGTCACGTGATACCACCAGCAAAGATCTGATATCAATGGCTTGATCATTATAACTCCATTGATATAGTTGTAGTATCAGTGTGGTAAAGGGTCTGTACGAGCTGCTCTGGATATTCTTCTCATCTAGGGGGTGCGTAGTCGTGACAAATTTGACACCTCAAAGCTCACTTGTTGGAACGAGCAATATATATTTTCAGAGCTGACAGACCAGTTCTCATTTATCCTTCCAGACCTGACTACATGGAATCAGAAATCCTCGGACACCTTCTATAACTGTTCGATACGAGTCAATACCATGCATTCACCTCGACCACATATTGAGTATCATATTCAGGCCAGATACAAAACGAATAAAGTTAAGATGATTTCCTGATTTCCTGGGCAACCACGTCCTCCAGTGTCTGCACTGGTGGCTCGCCGATTAACGCGTTGTCTCGTTGATCGTATAACGTGCCTCCTTCGGTCCAGATGCGTCTGAGTGTCAATACCGTGGCTTCGGGCTTGCCCGCCTGCCAGGCCTCGGACTCTGCCTCACGCAACTGGGACAGCGAGGTGTACTGGACGTCGGTCCACGGTTGACCCCCTGTCTGACGCACGAACTCGGCATGGATCTCGGCCGGTGTCGTAGTGAACGAATTGACCTTGAGTGCGCGGTTGAAAGCAACGGAAGGGTGTCGTAACGTCGCCAACACGAGAGTTCCAACACTGAACATCCAAAGCCGTTTAGTTCCATTGCATGGGCTTTCAAGTTACAAGCTGAGACTTACTCTTTCATCGTAGTCAAACTCACTCTCGCGTTTCCGTCTTCTCCGAGCAGTGTGGCTTTCTTGGCTATCACGTCCCATCCACCCGCGATAGGATTACCTGCGTAGTGCACATACATGTCGGAATACGGGCCGGTAACGACATATGTATACGCCAAGTCTGACACCTCATTCTCCAAGAACGCCCGCACCTTTAACTTCTGCTGATGTGGCTTTTCCTGCGCTGAAGCAGGGGAATACTTAATATCTGTGCCATACTCAGAGGGAAGAAACCATTTCACAGTTGGAGAGGCGTCGGCAAGGCGGATGAGGGGAATTTGGGAAGCTATTGCGCCCCGGCCCAGCGCAGAGACGACGGTATCAATTCCTAGCATACATCAATATATGGAACTCGTTTATTTCTTGCTTCCGCGACGAATGGAAGTGTAACGCGGAGAGCAGGGACATACCATGATAAGCCTTTCTCACGGCATCTTCGTCCTGCACGTCCCCTACGAGCACTTCGACATTCCTGGTGCGTTTCAGGTCATCTAAGTAATCTTTCTTGGAAGCCGCAGTAGCTTGCGACGTGAAAATCGCGATCCGGTCGAATTCGTCCCGTGCGGTAAGAATGGCCTCCAAGATGTATGTGCCGATGTTTCCGGTGGCGCCGAAGAGAAGGATGTTTCTGGGTTTGAAGGAAGCCATCTTGTTGTTTGTTTCTGGATATCATACGTGCATGTAGATGCGTGTTTATAACTTCCCCGTATTCCATCACAATGTAACATGATTATTAATCCTCACGACCTCCAAGTGGATCTCTTCCACCTTCAGTGCGGGGTTTTGCCCAATTAAAAAAGTATATGATAAGTGGAGCGATGGTGGAATCGGTTGGGATATTTTAGTCACCGTGGCTTGGCCTAATCCTGGTTTGAGCTTGACGCTGAGGTAGACGGTGATAGATAGTAGTAAAGGGTCATCACCTCGTCGTGGAGAATGGCATGGAACCAAAAGAAGGATTCTAACTTATAGAATACCAGGTGCAATTTCATCTTTCATTCATAACTCTGCAGTAGCTTCAACTCCTATCTGACCCTGTGTCTTTCCAGTCCCCATGGCTTAACAAGCCTAGTCAGTTCCAACCAGAGACGTCGTCGTGGCATTCCAGTCAGAAGCGAACTGCAAAACGTCAGAATCCGCTTATTAAGAGAATCAGTGCAGGGCTGCCTTACATTCCATGCATCAATGCGAAGTAGTGATGTGTGGGCAGTCGCCTCAACGTTGGTCAAAACACCAATCGCTAAAGTACCCATTAGCGAACAAGACATGTTAAGGACTACATCCTTAACCTACCAAGAACATTGTTCAACCAATAATATTTCTCGCTGCCAGTCTCAAAGACCAAGCGGAGATGCAGCTGGCCAGAGGGAGACTTCGGACCCGAGGTCTGAATGAAGATATTCTCCCCATCATGAGTCCGTAGGTTGTAGCGCGTGTCCGCTGAGAACACATTGGTTTGGGGGTCAGTCAATCCCCAGTCAGCGCCGACGTCGAGAATTTCCCCTGATGCGGTGTTAGCCAGGGTTACCTATGAGCCAACAGTGGGTCGTTACCCGACAGATGAGGGCCGGTGAAGTTCCCTCCGACAATGGGGATCGCTTTGCGGATTCCATGAGGACCACGAGATTCCATCAGCGTGCCTTCACATTTCACATACGCCGTGTAGAGGAAGCTCAATTCGGGTGCCCTTGGATAGGCAGGTGAAGCCGCAGCTCCATGCCCGGCTTGGGAAAGGAGAAGAAGAGGCACAAGAGTGTTTTTTACGAATGAAAACATTTTGCGCGTCAATGCCAAAGTAATAGATAGATATGAATACCTGGGGTACCCCGCAATTCTAGGTCTATTCTTATACTGTGGATCTTGAATACCGCAAACATTATCGGATCTGCCGCACGGGTCTTGCTAGTCGTCTATCTAGCGTTCGGCACTTGTTGGTTGGGTTCATTCCCATGCGTGCCTCGGTTTATCCGACGCTACTCAATTTCCGGAGAGGAGCTCCACATAGAGCACCAAGCTTGGTGCATGATTCGTGCTAGCATTCTACTATTTTGTCAATACGGCATGCCAAAGCCGGGAAAGCTCCCGTTAAGCTTTGATTGCTATATACAGTGACTGTAGAATACCCTTCCGCCACTCCCTTTGATCACAACCTTGATCAAGTAGCGGTAGACCTAGGACGGGATTTCTCCCCGAAATAATGATATCCCGTTTCAAAAAGTGGCTTTTTCGAGGTTGGATGAGAAGTTTGCATCCTTAAATGGAACATTGGCGTCTCCAAAGTCCGTGTTCTCCAACGCGGTACTGGCGGCAGTGGGGAGACTCTCCCAGGCAATCAAGGGCTGTGTACCGCCGACAGTGGTTGTCAGTCCACATTGATGATTCACTGGCCAGACACTGTAGTACTGAATCAATGGGGTGGTGCCATCAAGCGTGTAGCCGTCGGTCGAACAGTCCCAGCCCCCATGCGCAGACGGACAAACCGCCACAAT
The DNA here is from genome assembly GCA_009176405.1 of Aspergillus novoparasiticus. Lineage (NCBI taxonomy): Eukaryota > Fungi > Ascomycota > Eurotiomycetes > Eurotiales > Aspergillaceae > Aspergillus > Aspergillus novoparasiticus. The sequence goes on along the minus strand of ML733527.1, from coordinate 22,095 downwards.
ATTATCGGCGGACGTGGACGTGGAGTCAGACAGCCAGACAATAACACCTTCCCAATCATGGCGGTGGCCAAGGCCGGTGGATGGCTCGTCTTTGGGGAAGTACCAAGAGTACATGAGGGCATAATAGTCCCCAGATGTGCCGCCTCTAACATAGATTTGGCCGGTACTGCTACTGCAGTTCCCACTGGGATCCCCAGTCGGCTCGAGGCCGGCACTGTTGGTATGATTAGCATGAATGAATTCATTTATTGTGTACATGGTAACTAGGAAACATACTTGGTATTACCCTCGGCATCTACCGCGGGGAATGGCACGCATCCGTTGACCACATACAGATCCGGTTGATAGGCCAGATAGACCTCGCCCGTGGTGCCGCTGGGGACCGTCTGGTCAAATCCCACGACAGCATCATGGTCGATGCTAGCGCGAGGGAGCACAGCAGCTCGGGTATGGGATCCCAGGAGAGTAGTAGCCAAGAGGAGTGATTTGCGGTACATGATGAAACAGAGGATTAACTACACCGATCTACCGACTTAATCTGTATGATTTGGGCGACGACCACTTTATGAGTACTTATACGTCTATGTGTCCTATACAGCATTGACTTGTCCTATCTACGCGCCTTACAGCATGTTAGTGAGCTAACAGACATCGCGTCGGACAAATTCTTTCCGACCTGCCAAACTACCGAATTCCTTGGCCGAATCCTGGCAAACGTGGCGGTTTCGCTGATCCTCAGTGGACGCTTGGCAATGGGTTAGTCTACTTAAAACACGCCATGGACTTTAGCTCGAGTCCTGAAGAACACAGTAAAGGAGAGATCACCATTCATGCGTTCATGTGAAGAGACCTGATAGGGCGCACCCGGTCAGCGATGACTTAGATTAAATGAACACGTATGACATTGGCTACAAATTGTAATATACACAGATCATGATAGCCTTATCTATCCGACTTGATGAATGAAGTAACCAATAATATCACCATCATGAGTCGTGTGCATATCTTCATGTCGACGGACACCGGTATAATCTGGCTAGTAGAGTCGGAAATTAAATGTCTCGGTCGTCGGGCGCCCTCATCAGACAAGCGTCGTTATAGTATGTCGAGAAGAATTCGGTCATTCGGCACAACGGTCCACTCAATGGCATCTAGATCTGTCTCACTCGGTCCAGCCGGAGACAAACCATCCTTACATGCTATTCGGGAGGCTGGCCTCGAGCTCACAAGTGGGCTGAAATGAGGTACTGAACACGAGCTATTGATGGTTTCCGTAGAGGTCGGTGATGAAGGCATGAAAGAAGGATATAACTCTGAATGGTGGGATTCCCATCCACGCTTTGCAGCCAATATCGACTCCAGCAGTACATCTGGCTCTGCTTCGGGGAATAGAAACTTGAAGGCAGATTCGAAGTCCATCAACCGCGATTCCAGATAACTCACATACCAGCGTTGTAAGGGACTTCGGACCTTTCTGGAAGGGTATGTGCAGGGTCGACCAGATGCACTGCAGTCAGTACAGGACAGTCTTTCCTTGGAGCACTGCGCAACGTTCATCAGACTATACACGAGCCAATGAACTGGGCAGTGTATACCTTTTGCTTCCGGACTCGGCACTCATTGCACTATAAATGAACGGTTACTTTGCGCTCGACCCATACACTTCCAAGGGCTTTGCATACCGCATAAAAGCGTGGATCACGGCTACTGATCATGCTGCGCCTGCTGGTACTCCGTCGATGTGTATCCATTTCTTTCCGCTTTGTCGCTCGAGTCGATCTGTCTGTCGTAGGTTGTCAATTAATTATAACTCGACGTCTACTCTCGCTATCCCTTGTCTTTACTCAGCCGTATCCTTTAACCGATCCTCCATCATTGTACAATAACCAACACTAGTAGTAATTTGTTGTTTTCCCACAGAAATCCGAGCAGGCCCCGGGTAAATGTGGAGAAATCCGACGCGAATCCGCCTCAACCGACATTCCGACGCTTTTCCGATACGACTTGGGAGGGAGCTTATCGTGATACTTTGCGGCATGTTTCTCTGTGATTTCCTTGAAGCAATAAATAGAGCCGAGCGAAACAAGGACACCTGGACGGTGTGAGAAATGGGAGAGATTCATTGTGCATGATTATGCCCGCACTGACACGAGGGACGATATGCCGGTCTGCTGGATGGAGGGCGGATGGTCCAATACTAGAAGCATGCGAGCACCGTTAGAGTTACTTAGGATAATCGTCATTTGGGGTTATAGCAGGAACCTCCCTCCCTTGGGAAGATGCTCAGGATATATCCAAGTGCCTGTTTCTCGTTGAATATCCCACCGGATGAACCCGCCTTGGCAGTTCTCGCCTAATTTCGGAAGGGGGAAAATGGTTCAACTTCAACCTCCTCAACGGTGTTGAATGATTCTTAGACATGCGGGGATCACAAATCTGACCTTCTGCCGGTCACTATCGGATACGCAGCGCCCTATTCTCCTCTGTCTAGATCTGTCTTTCTCCCTTTTTATATTGCCGAGTGGGTTCCGCTTTCCTTCCCCACTTCCGAACATGCAGGCGGAAATGCTAGCCAGCGACGACAGCCCAGCACGGAAGATGCGTAAAGTCACCCGCGCTTGCGATGCCTGTAAGAGAAAGAAGAAGGCCTGTACTGGGAATCTCCCCTGTAGACCTTGTCTGAAACGCAACGGGGTTTGTACATACAACACCACGTATAATCGCGGCGTCGCCGTGAGCCCACCTCCGTCCTCGCACACGATACAACATCATGCACCGCGACGAGGAACAACAGACAGCAATCCACAAGACAGCCGTCTATCATTCTCCTCCCCAGTCAACTACACCTCGCCAGACACTATACGCCCGGCCACCTACCACGATGCCCCCACCTCCGTGATTTCTCCGCCATCCATCAGCAACACAAGGTATCATCATGATCATGAGCCCGACATCCAGCGGACGGAGGTTGCGGATCGATACTGGGGGCCAACCTCGGCCCATTCTTTCTTAGATCGAGCTGCGTTGGGATTACCAACTCCTCCTTCAAATACGATCGGGGCTTCGCATGATCCAAGTCAGGGCCGGACCACATCCATCTTTCAATTTGGCGATCGTGTGGTCCCGGAAACATGCGTGACAGAGTTCCAATGGCCGGAATTAGAGACGGCGGAAGCCCTAGTTCATCGATACTTCGAGTTCGCATCGCCGACGCACCGGGTTCTGCACCAGCAGACGGTTGAGAATATGGTCCAGCGCCTCTACCAGCGCGGACGACCGGGCGGCGAACAGATCAGCGGAGTTACGAGTGTCTGTCAAGGCATTCTCCTGATGGTTTTCAGCACCGCCGCCATGTTCAAGATGGATGTCAAAGGCGGTATGACAGATGCAGATGAAAATGGCTGGCAGACCAGTGAGTTGTATTTCGCGAAGGCAGATTATCTACTATCACAGGAAAGTGGTGCACCCAGATTAGAATCGGTGCAGGCCAGGTTCTTGATGGTTCTCTATCTGCTAAGCTCATCACGGGCCCATCGGGCGTGGTTCACTTTAGGGACCACCATTCAACTGATCATGGCCCTCGGCCTCCACAGCAGACGGCGGAATAAGGACACTGCCGAAGTTAGCCTGATCCAGCAGGAATGTCAACGTCGAGTGGTCTGGTGTTCGTATACGTTGGACAAGTATCTGAGCTTGATGTTGGGTACACCGCGTCTGTGGCATGATGAAGACTTGGACGAGAGATTACCAGCCCGTGCAAACGACGAAGATATCTCCGCCGATCGTATCCTGCCACCAACCCGAGACTGTGTAATGGACGCGGCTATATTTCATGCCCTACTCGCCCGCGTACTATCTCAAGCCGCCAAGGAGCCGTACGTGGTGGCTGGCATCACTTACCGTGAGGAAATCAATACGATCCGAGCTTTGTGCGAGCGAGTCGCGGAATGGCAGGCAGAGTTGCCGCCATTCTTATCCGGGGTCATTCATTCAAGTAGTCTGATTCCCCTGTTCAAGCGACAACTGACGGTGCTGCAATTAGCGCGATACCATGCCCTGATGTTCATCACTCGGCCGCTGTTGCTGCGGAATTATGGGCAGATTTGGACGGATCGAGAGGCCAGCTACGTTCAATATCTTCGAGTGTGTCTGACAGCAGCGAAGGATACAGTTGAGCTGATCACCACTTTTGCCCGGGACAACCAGCTTTTTCCCGCATTTTGGTATTCACAGTACATAGCCTTCAACGCCTTGTCCATTATCTACATATACTTGATCCAAGTACAGAGTAACCGAATTCTACCATTGAGCCAAACCTATGTCGCGACTGCGGGTGGCCTGAACAATGGGTTTGGCTTTGATGACTCGACTCTCTATGTCATGGCAGAAACTGCACAGTATCATCTGACGCATGCGACGGCCAGGAATGCACCATCCTGGAAGTACGGGACCATTCTGCAGAGTTTACGGCGAGAGCTTGAGCGGTTAGGGGCACCATGCGACCATATCGCTTTGAACGCGCCTCCGGAGCATCAAGGCGAGCCGAGCATAGAAGGCAGGAACCTCGATAGTGCAGGCTTAGGAGCTACAATTCCTCCTTCCCAACCTGAGCCTCGCTACCATGATCCCTTCCCTATTGACGCGCAGACCCTCCCATTATTCGATACTTTCACGCTAGACAATGACTTGATCCTGGATCTGTGGTCGCAGTTGGATAGCTTACCAATCAGTGTGTATCCTGCCTATTCTTGACATCCCCCAAGCTAACAGTGACCGTTATAGCTATGCCGGGATAACTTGACTCTGGGTCCGTCATATACAACGGTTCACACGAAGCACCTTCGTCCATGATCCATTCTATCCTCGACTGCCACGAATACAGCTCTGATTACTTCCAGAGTAGGTCTCTACATGATGGACATCCTAAAATAACCAAGACTCATGACACTAAAGCAAATTTTCATGTATATTCATAGGTGACGTATTATTATGCAAGACAGCAAAGCCCCGCTTTGCAATACTCAAATAACCTGTGCGATTGTCTAGAAGATGTATTTGTAGCGTATCTGGCCATCCTCCTCCTCCGCCTTTCGCGCGTTGGTGTTCAGCCAGTGGAGATAAACCGCCAACAGAATTGAAAAACAGACACCTCCTGCAGCAAAGCTGGAAAGAATAATGCCGCCGGGCCGATACTGCGGCGAGTCTTTCGTTGGGAAAAAATACGATCCATAGATGTTCGACGAGTTACCAAAGAAATTGACCATGGCGTAAACAATGGCTCTCTTCGTTCGTGTACGTGGGATAGTACTGGCGATCCAAGCTTGTACCACATTAAACGCGCTGTAAGATCCCATGCACATAAGGAACATGCCAATATAACGGACCGCTGTGGCTTGGGAGCTGATGACCATCACATTGCCCACGATATCAATGCAGAGCGGCCATACTATGAGAATGGCTCGGCAATTCGTGCGGTTGGCAATAAAAGAGTTTCCAAGGGCACTGATAAAGCCAAAGACATACACAGGTGCCGTGATAAGCAGTGTAACAATTTTCCCGAAGCCGAGGGTTTCCACGATGCTCTATATACATATCATCAACAGGGGCTTAGTGACAACAAACTGCTGGGAGGACTCACCGGGAAGAAGTATGTCCAGGTTTGGGACGTCAGTTGGCAAATCTGTATTAAGACCAATGCCCACACTTTAGGATCAGTCACCGCATCCTTCAAGCCTTGCTTGATAGAGCCATTCTCGTCAACCTCATTGTTTGTTGCCACGGCCAGACGCCACTCAGCAAAGCGCTGCTCCTGCTCCGTTAGCCACTTTCGTTGGCCGGAACGAGGGAAGTCAGGGAGTAAGACTACTGCCAGCATTCCAGCCACCATAGTGCCAGCGCCTTCGATAATAAATAACCATCTGACGAAGGATAGTGAGCTAATAGAACCATGTCCTGCCATGATATGCTTGAGCTCACCTCCATCCTGCCAGCCCACCTTTGCCATCCAAGCCACTGAGAATACCAGCGGCCAGCATGCCTCCAAATCCATTTGCAACGGTGTTTCCACAGTATACAATAGCAACACGTACTGCAAGTTCGCAGGCTTTGTACCATGAACTCATTAACAACCTGAAATCATGTAAGCCGGAGAGAAGATAACAGCCGTCCTCTGAGAGGAATGGACATACAAAGCACCAGGAAAGAAGGGAGATTCAGCAAAGCCTAGAAAAATTCGTACGCATAGGATTCCAGCATAGTTCTTCGTTGCTGCCATGCAGATGGAGATCCCACCCCACACAAAAATGGCAGCAGGGATATAGCGCGACGGCTTCACACGGGTGAGGATAATGTTGCTAGGAACTTGGCCAAGAAGATATCCAACGAACTGGACACGTCGGGCCAGTTAGTCTTAACTGGAAAAAAGAGTTTGTATCTACTCTTACCATTAAGGCCACAGCTGTCTGGTACTGGGTGTCAGAAAGACCCAAATCTTCTTGTAGCCCTCCCAAGCGGGCATTGGCAATGTTTGATCGGTCAAGGATGTTGAAGATAAAGAGCAAGAATAGCGCGGGAATCAGGTGAAGATCGATCTTGCGCACCACTGTTTTAATCAGTACTGTACAATAAGATCTGATCGAATGGTCTCACATCGTCTTTCCAACTTCGAAGCTTCCTCGTCCGAAAGTCCTTCGAATTGGATAACTTCGGGGCTTAGTGGCTTAGCAGCGCTCTCTACATGGGAAGAAGATGATTTCGAATCTATGTCTGCCATGTTCGCTTGGCCTTCCTTCTCCGTTACGTCTGTGGCTTGGTTACAATGGTATTGTGCAGTTGAACAGAATGTGAAGGAATTAAAGAGAGGACAGACTCCAAATCACAAAGATTTCATTCTTCCGAAGCGGCTGGTTAAGGTTTATATGAGAAAGGCTTCTCCGCATACACTGCCTCCACCCACAACCCTCGAATACCCCAGATTTGTGACACAGCCATTCCATATGATAGTGACCTACGGGAAAGGGTCGGATATGGACATTCTCCTCTTAGATCCATGTCAATGTGGACAAATGCCATTTGACGGAGACGCGGGGCCTACGGAGAGACTCCGAGCCTACTCAACAAGACTGGCCAAGCATACAACGTTGAGGATCGGCTGCAGTTGAAAAGCTTTTGACCATCAAGCTTCGACAGCCTCTCCTTGGCTGAGAGCCACTGCACGAAACAGGCCGGATAGAGTTTTACCCGTGCAATTGCCGAGGTCCTCCTAATTCCTCCTGTCACCATGGAGAACTATATCTTCGTTAACTATTAGTATCCGGTATCATGCAGCGGACGAAAATGTCTCGTTCGGAGAAGGAAATCGTCATAGGCGTATGTGACTTTTCCGCTATTCTTTTCCGCTCGACTTGTCGGAAGGCGGAGTTCTCCACTTCCCTACTTTGGAACCCTGGGGATTAAATGTCTGGGGATTGCTTTACTGATGGAGTATTTATCAGTCTCACTGTTGTCTACTCTTTACATTTACCTACAAGCTTCTCTCTCTCCCTTGACGACACGCCTTTTATCTTACAATGTCACTGTCTACGCACTTTACGCTCAACACCGGAGCCAAAATCCCTGCGGTAGGGTTCGGCACATGGCAGGCAAAACCCCTCGAGGTTGAGAATGCCGTGGAAGTCGCGCTTAAGCAAGGATACCGACACATTGACTGTGCTGCTATATATCGCAATGAGTCGGAGGTTGGCAACGGGATTCGTAAGTCTGGGGTCCCTCGGGAGGAAATCTTCATTACCGGAAAGCTCTGGAATACGAAACATGCGCCGGAGGATGTCGAGCCTGCTGTAGACAAGACGCTTCAGGATCTCGGTGTTAGCTATCTTGATTTATATCTGATGCACTGGCCCTGGTAAGATGCTGTCGTCCCAATAGTACAAGGAGCTCCCCGATTCTAATAGGGATATAGTGCTTTCAAACCTGGTGACAGGTGGTTTCCCCTAAGCGAAGACGGCGTATTCGAGCTAGCAGATGTCGACTACATCACCACCTACAAGGCCATGGAGAAATTGCTATCGACAGGCAAGGTCCGCGCAATTGGTGTGTCCAACTTCAACGTTCGTCGCCTAGAAGAGCTGCTGGGCCAGGTTTCTGTCGTTCCAGCCGCCAATCAGATTGAAGCGCATCCTTACCTGCAACAACCGGACCTCCTTCGCTTCTGCCAAGAAAGGGGAATTATTGTGGAGGCATACTCGCCTCTGGGCAACAACCAGACCGGAGAGCCCCGTACGGTCGATGACCCATTGGTGCACAGCATTGCCGGAGAACTTAGCATGGACCCTGGTCCACTGTTGGCTAGCTGGGGGGTCCAACGTGGGACCGTGGTCCTGTCCAAGAGTGTCACGCCGTCCCGTATTGCGGCCAACCTCCAAGTCAAGCAGTTACCAGAGGATGCGTTCGCCCGTCTCTCTTCCCTCGAACGCCACAAGCGCTTCAACTTCCCCGCTTTCTGGGGCTACGATATCTTCGAAGAAGTAGGCGAGGAGGCTGTCCGCAAAGCGGCACTTGAGGCGGGTCCTGTGAATAAGACCAAGTTCACTGTATAAACGGGGTGTTTGTGATATTCGGCTTTTTCTTCATAAAGTCCACCGGCTTGGATATTTTCTTAACAGTCTGGAGTTTGCCAGTCATCTTCAGACTTGTACACAAAATTAAATAGAATGGCAATGCATGAAAACTAAGTGAAAGACTTTCAAACTATCGTACAGTAAATTAAGCGGTAACCCATAATGTCAAATCATATGCATGCTGCTCATACGCAACCCTCAAGTTTACCAACCACCAGGGCCTCCCGGACCAGGAGGACCTCCAGGAGGACCTCCACTGGGGCCATCTGGTCCACCCGGGGGCCCATCAGGACCACAGCAATCGCCGCAGAAGCAGCAACAGCAGCAGCAACTATTCGTAGTCTCATTAGTCTTCTGTGACGGGTAACAGATCGAAGGGATGATTGCTCACTCGTCATCAGGTCCACCACCACCGCGCAATTCTAGTTGCATATCTTCCGTGGGTGTCTATTACAAATAGGCAGTTAGTTAACCATCATCGCACATCGACTTAGACTCGTCCAGGAAACGTACAGGTTGATTGGCGACAACATTTTCAGTTGTCGGGGCGGCTGGACTTTGGGGTTGAGTCATGGTCAAAGTATTAGGATCCCATGTGGGTTGAGCATTCTCCGAGCTCTCTGTTTTCGATGTGCTAAACCAACTAAAGAGACCTTGGCCGAACATGATGCTGTCTGTTTGTGATTGTACTAGCTGTTCCTTTGTTCCTGGCCTTGTAGCAGGGGATGTGGCCGGTCTTAAGAAGGAAGCGTCAAGCAAACTCCACTCTCGATCATCGCCGATGGATAAGGTCTTAGACTAGGCAACTCCTTATTGTGTTGCGAGATTTGGGACGACGTTATCTCGTAGCTGAAGCTTTCTCCACTATGTGGATCCGAAGCTTCTTCGAACTTACGTATACCTCGAGCTGTAGGGCTCGGGCGAGATCCGCCGCAGGCCATTAACCTACTATCCAAAGAAGAAATAACTAGGAGAAAAATAGAGCAGGGTGGAAATATACATGAAAGAGAACACAAGAAATGCTAGTATTTGAATGCTAAAAATAGCAGTGCAAGGAGGTCGTTCCCAGCGCAAGGCTTAAAAGTTTGCGCAGAGAAAGTACGCGAAGATACGGATCTACACTAACGCTACCAACGTTAGCCACAGTTCTAGAAGCCAATAGCTTGACAATAGGCTTGTGGCGTCAGGACCGATGAAGACCGCTCAGAGTCTTAAACATTACCACACTATCGCACTCCGGCGAGGATTCACATCGCAACTAGATGGCATACCCCTTCGCCACGAAGGATTAGTGGAAGCTAGAATAGGATCAGAGGGCATAGTAGTAGCACTAATTTGCACATCGAAAATAGAACACAATTATTGCCGAAATTTCAAGGGGAAAGGCAGAGATCGACTGAATCTGATAGAGAAAAAGCCCGTATCTCCGAGACTAGCCGGTTCCGGTAATGGAGCAATACTTTCCCGCTGAATAAGAAAGAGCGACCAATCATGACCATCAGAACAGCCTCTAGCCCCATAGGGTTTTGCAGATTCTATTTAGCGATTGTGGCGTACCGCTAAAGAAAGGAGAAGCAGTAGAATAGAGTCATATCTATCCAGTAGTGGTACTAGTAGTCGTAGATCACTCCTGGCATAAGGGTTAAAGATTCCGAAGCGGCAATGGTAGAGAGATGTGCAACTAGTCTATTCTAAGAATAAGAATACCTACTTTGTCCGACTGCCATACTAATCACTAATGGTTCTAGGAAAATATATATACAGCTTCAAGTCTAGCAAGTTCCAACCCCGACAAGAAAACAACATCGCCAGCTGCATGAGACTTTGTTAAATCATATAACGATACAGACGGGTAAATATCAATTATAATGGAGCAAGGGATGCATTTAACCAAGTTGTCTTGGAGTATATAAGCGAAGACCTGATAATAGCATTCGAGACTGTGTCTGAGCCCAGATGAATCAACCCATAGGAATATTTGATAGATTGATATAATTGAGCCATGATTTACCTATGCTATGGAGTATTTGCCATTCGTCTAATATCTTAGCGATAGCGAAACCCAGATCAACTATGTCGGATTATCTTACAAGCAGCCGCGGAACAGTTTTCCCGGCAGTTATCTGCCACGACTCATACAAATGGCGACCGGAGGACGGACATAAACCCGAATAACGGCAGCTAAGAACCAAGGAAATATTTCGTCAATCAGCTTGTCTGGAGAACCGATCCCCTTGGCGGATGATGCTGGGTGGGGATTTCCGCTCGCTCGCGGAAACGAGGCGGAAAAGCAGCGACCCCAAGTTGACGGGGTATACGAGGTCCTCCAACAAGATTATGCAACGGCCCTCGTGAGCTTCTTGTCGGATCATTTGAACAGACCCCGCATCTTTGCCATTTTGTCAGACGTGGGAGGTCAAGTGGTGTTTCAGGCTGTGGGGTGGGCGGAATTCTCCCCTAGCTATAAACCCACAAGGCTGCGCAACTGCAAACACAGCGAGATCAAGATAGTCAACTGAGTTAATCCCGTTACCATGGCCTGCACAGCGCCATCGCTGCCGGTACTATCCTCGCCGGCTACTTCAGAGGCTGCATCTGCTTGCCCAGAAGTCTCTTCCCCCGTCACGTCAAACGACGAATACGATGAGCCGGAGCGCGAGATCTACACAATTCATGACCTCCTGCTCACGCGAGCCAACGGAAAAGCGGCCGATGAACCTATTGTCGCATACCCTTCCAAGGACATTGACTATGTATACTATACTCCTCGTCAGGTACGCACTCCACCTATCCCGCGCTGTTTGGAGTCCCCATAGAACCCAACCCAAGGCTGACCTGGGATCAAAGTTACATGACTATGTGGAGGCTGCAGCTATTCACTATGCGGAGATAGTTCCCCAACGTCGGTCATCAGAGGATCCTGTGCAGGTTGTGGGCTTACTTGGTCCCTCGGATTTTGAATACCTCATCACACTGATGGCCATTTCGAGGCTGGGGCACACGGTACTGCTGCTTTCGACGCGCATCGCTGAGGATGCCTATGTCAGCTTGGTCGACGCTACCAAAGCCTCCTTTCTCATCGCTCAGGACGGTTTCAAGGCTATGGCGGACAACGTAAGCAGAAGGACGGGGGTTACAGTGCAGCCTGTGTTAAAACGCGAAGACTATGACAGCTCCACCACCGGCAAGCTGGTCCTTGACGAGACCAAATTCGATGGACCGTCGGAGTCAAAGAATGTGTGCTGGATCATCCATTCGAGCGGCTCAACAGGACACCCTAAACCGATCTATCAAACGCATGCTGGTGCTTTGAAAAACTACGCCAATAACTTTGGTCTCAAGGGATTTATCACGCTGCCCCTCTTTCATGCCCACGGCATCAGCTGTCTTTTCCGAGCAATTCACTCGCAGAAGCTAATTTACATGTACAATGCGAAGCTACCATTGACGGCCTCTTACTTATTATCCACTCTACAGGGACATCCTGATATTCAAGTTCTTTATGCCGTTCCATATGCCTTGAAACTTCTTTCCGAGTCAGAACAGGGCCTCGAGTCCTTGGCACGGATGGAGCTGGTTATGTTTGGGGGTTCGTCCTGTCCCAAGCCGATTGGCGACACACTCGTGAAGAATGGGACTTTACTAGTTTCCCATTATGGAACCACTGAAACCGGACAACTGATGACATCCTTCCGAGAGCGCTCAGATCTGGACTGGGATTATGTTCGACCGGGTCCCTCCTTGCTGCCATATATCCGGTGGGAAGAGCGATTCCCTGGCATCTACGAACTCTCAGTCCTAGAGGGCTGGCCATCGAAGGTGGCGAGCAACCGCCCTGATGGATCCTATGCGACCAAGGATCTATTCGAGAAGCATCCAACCAAGCCTAACGCCTGGCGTTACTACGCTCGACTGGATGATACACTCGTGCTGGAGAATGGTGAAAAGGCTAACCCTCTCATTATTGAAGGTGTGGCTCGTAATCATCCGGACGTGGGCGAGGCGATTGCTTTCGGTGCCAACAAGGATCGCTTAGGCTTGTTCCTAGTCCGTGCAGCCAATGCTGTGAGCAAGACCGACGAAGAGATCATTGATGCCGTCTTCCCGGCCATCGAAAAGTGCAATGCGGACTCACCATCTTATGCTCACATCTCGCGTGATATGATCCAAGTCCTCCCTTCTGATACGGTATATCGAGCAACAGACAAGGGAACCGTTATTCGCTCTGCATTCTATCGCGATTTCAATGAGCAGATTGAACAGGTGTATGATCAGGGTGATGCCACGGGTGATCGAGTCCTTGAGGGAACCGAGTTGAACACGTTTCTCCGGGAAAGCTTGCTAGAAGTGGCCCCAACGATCAATTCAGCTGCGTTGGAGGATACCACCGACGTGTTCAGTCTTGGTGTCGACAGCTTACAGTCGATTCGCTTACGCAAAATAATCACCAAGACGCTCAACGTCGGCGACCAAAGACTATCCCAGAACTTCGTCTTTGAGCATCCCTCTATTCAACGCATGGCAGACGAAATCACCCGGCTCCGCCTGGGGCTCGACGCGGACAAACAGATCCCCATCGAGGAACAGATGTCGCAGTTGATTGACAAATATAGCAACAATTTTAAGACACATGTCCCAGTACCGCAAACGGTCAATGGGGAGCGTATCGCTGTGACTGGGGCTACCGGCTCACTGGGTGCTCACCTCGTTGCCCAACTGGTTCAGATGGAACAGGTCCATACCGTCTTTTGCTTGGTTCGGGCTAATTCTGCGCACGCTGCCCTTCGCCGAGTGCGCCAAAGCCTTTACGACCGCGGTCTGTTATACAGCTTAAGTCCCGCTGATGAACGCAAGATTATCGCTTTGCCCGCACAACTGTCCAACACATCTCGCCTCGGATTGGATGAACCTACTTACACACAGTTAACTCAGTCACTGACCGCAGTGATCCACTGTGCTTGGTCTGTCAACTTCAACTGGTCGCTGGGCAGCTTCGAGGATAGCTGTATTGCTGCAACTCGCAATCTGCTCGACCTATGTCTAGATGCACAGGCACCTATGCCCGCAAGATTCTCCTTCTGCTCGTCGGTAAGCACAGTGGCTCGGACCCCTGGCCACTGGGTACCGGAAGAGTTGCCTGAGTCCTTGGAATACGCTCAGAGCATGGGCTACGCACAGTCCAAGCTAGTGACAGAGCACATCGTCAACCGCGCCGCGCAACACACCAACATCGCTGCCCGAGTCTTGCGTGTGGGCCAAATTGTTGCGGATACCGTGCATGGCATCTGGAATGCTACAGAGGCTATTCCGATGATCCTCCAGACAGCGAAGACCATCAAAGCTCTTCCTGAACTAGACGATATTCTCTCCTGGACCCCTGTTGATGTCATCGCAACCAGCGTTGTTGAACTTACGTTGGGAACGGACGTAGCGAACATCGTTAACCTCACCAATCCCACTCTCAGTCATTGGACTCGCGACCTACTTCCGCTACTCAGAACCGCTGGGCTAGAATTTGAGCAACTGCCCCAGCGCGAGTGGTTGAATCGTTTGCGTCAATCTAACCCAGACCCAGCCACAAATCCTCCAATCAAGCTGATCGAGTTCTTTGCCAGCAAATACGACCATGATCGGCCCAGTCGCGTCCTTCTCTATGACACAAAGAAGGCGCAGGCCGGTGCACCAGCTCTGCGCCAAGCGGGAGGACTCAACGCACAATTTGTATCGCGGTTTATAGCGCATTTCCAAACCCAATGCTGGTCAACCAAGGAAACAACAACTGTCTCCAAGAAGTCCCGCGAGGTCATCTTCCTGGCAGGTCCTTGCGGCTGCGGCAAAAGTACCGCCGCACAGGCATTAGCGCAACGATTCAGCATACCCATTATTGAAGGTGATGATCTCCACTCTCCAGCGTCCCGACAGCGGATGGTCAACAATATTCCTCTCACCGATAGCGACCGGTGGGACTGGCTGGCTCATATTCGTGGAGCAGTGATGGACCGACTTCAACACTCAGCAGCACCAGCGGTCGTGGTAACCTGCTCCGCGCTCCGGACTATCTACCGAGACGAACTCCGACGCTTATCGCGACTATTTGATTTCCCCGTCAACGTTACCTTTCTTATGCTGTCAATCAAGGATCGAGCGCAGCTGAAGGACCGCCTCATTACTCGGTCTGCTAAGGAGGGTCATTATATGAGCTCCGCTATGGTCGACTCGCAGTTAGATACCTTGGAGAGGCCGTCTGGGTCTGAAAGTGATGTGATTTTGCTGGATTCTGATCAACCGATGGAGAAGATGCTTCAGGGAGTAGGGAATGTTGTTCAGGGGCTTCTGGATGTATGATCTGCTTTTCTTTATATTAGGATGATTTTAGCGTACTGTCATTGTTATTTTTGGGTTTCTTCTTTTTATCCATTCGTTTAGATGTCGATAGAGGAATGAATCTATATACTGGTTATATTTCAATTTCGATATACCTCTATGCAGCACACCCCAGTGAACAATCCAAGTCGGAAGCCGAACATAACTCGAGGCTGACCCAAGTGGAGGGCCTCGTTCATTGCCATTTTGCTTCTTGGTCGGTCTTTACTTAGACCGAAGCTAGCTAGTACATGTGTACTAAGGTACTCTGGTAGGAGCTGGTAAAGATAACCGCATAATAAATCATGATCGAATCTCGGAAAAAAGCTATAGTATTTATAGGCGAATGTTGAAATATTCACGCTTGGTCTGGAAGGAAAGCAAACTCCGACATGCGACATCCCTCACAGCGTGTACTTGAATAGAGGAGATTTGTCTCCCATCGCCAACAGCTCATCGTCAGTGTATCGCTCTCTAATCTCCGCTTCAGATTCGTTTGCCTTCTTCCGATTGGCATAAATATATGAAAGCTCCAACAGAAGCGCTACGATCAAACCAGAGCCACCGAAAGCGAGAGACAAACCAAACCCGGTGTAATACGTGGGTGCCTCTTCATCCATGTACATATAACTACCGATAACGCCGCCGCTATTCCCAATGCAGATGCTAAGAGCAAGGCCAATCGCTCTGCGTCCGGATGGAGCCAGGTTGTTGGCCAACCATGAGGCGGTTGCAGGGTGAGTCGGGTAAAGGCCCATACAAACAAGTATCATGGCGAAGTAGCTAGGGCCAATGTTCTCCTTCAATTGTCCATGGAACGAGATAACAATGGAGTAGCCGATCGTAAAGATCATCAATGGTATCGCAACGAAGGGCATTCTCCAGTAGAAGCGGTCGGACAGTTTAGAGAAACAGATGGCGGAGATGGCACCCGCAATATAAGGGGGCGCAACCATGAGCTGCGCGTTCGTATTGGTAAATCCCATGGCCTTCGTGATAGTAGGCATGGTGAACTTGAGGCCTACGTATTCCATGATGAGTGCGATGCGCCACAAATTAGGAGAAGTCAACCAACCGTAGGCAGAGGCAGATTGGCAGAGCAAGATGTACGCCAGCATATACAACCTCCAGTTGAGAAAGACAGTTTTAAGCTCCTCCCATGAAACCCTCTTTCTCTGGTTTTTGAAATCACCCCCTTCTTTTATGAAATGTTGCAGCTGAAGGTATCGTATTTCCTCGGGGCTAAGCCACTTGCTCGATCTTCTCGGGGAATCAATCAGCAGGAAAAAGCACATTACTCCGAGAGCTACCGTCGCAAGTCCCTCCAGCAGGAAGATCCATCGCCAGCCTTCCTGGCCACCGATTCCATCCATTTGCGCAATGCCGGCGGCTAGAAGACCAGAGAATGCCCCAGAAAGAGCACTGGCACAGTAAAAGATAGAAACGCGATAGGCGAGGTCCTTCGGCATATACCAAAATGTGCATAGATATATGGCTGCCGGGTAGAACCCTGCTCTTTCGGGAGCATTAGCGATGTGCATAGTCGAGTAGATAATTTGTGGAAAGAGGACTTACTCAAAGACACCCAGGAGGAGACGCGTAATGAGCATACCAGCGAAGTTTTGCACAATGCCTGTTAGGGTCATCACGATTCCCCAGGAAGTGATGAGAATTCCCAGATAGATTGAAGGCCGGAAAAAGCTCTTCAGTAGGATATTACTCGGCACCTCTATAATCATGGTTAGCGCCGGGCGAATTGTCAGGTTGCAATGCATGCCTACCCAGAAGCACATAGGGGACGAAGAAAATGCTCAGTACAATGTTATACTGGATGCCACTTAGTCGCAAGTCTTCTGTGAGTCCCTCAATCTTTGCATTTCCGATGTTGGCTCGATCAATCTGAGAGATCAAGTAAAGCACGGCCAACATTGGCACCAAGCGAATATCGACCTGATATCAGGCGGTATATATATTAACTTAGCCCCAGTGGGCCCATATACCTGAAAGCGTACCTTGCGTAACAGTGCCTTTTTCTGCTCCGCCGAGAAGTCTGTGTAGAATTGCGTATCCTCGGGTCTCAGACCGAGCACTTGGATATTGTCAATCGTGACGAGGCTACTGACACTCTCCACATGCTGAGCATCATGTTTCTTCTCGTCGACAATGTCTGATACCGACATCTTAAGGAGGTCCGTACCGGTATTAGGCCAAAGGAAATCAGGGGGACTGAGAAATTGTGATCTAGAAACTTACTAGATAACAATATCCCTGCAAGTAGCAGGGTTCTTGTAAGCTTAAATATCGCCCATGACATCATGCCATGGAGATGCCTAATCAGATTATGATGATTATCTCCGGCGCAATTCTGCGAAGCTTTGAGCGGTATCCTTGGAGAGCTATCATCCCAACGCGCACGTTTTCCACCAGGATGCAATGCCAAGACTGCTCGAGCGACAAAATCTGGGGTTTGACTTTGGGGATACTCTAACACTATTTCAACACTAATGCAACGACTGCGGGATGATGCCCAACCATGTGGGAGCCCAGCTTTCCACTCATCGCGATCATCCTACCACGAGACCGCAACTGGCGAGCCTTGGCAGCTTGGGCTCTGCCAAGTCACAGTTCGATTGGAAAAGGCCCATGACTCGTGTCATCCCTCTTGTCAGCTGGCGGCTTCTGTGTAAACTCGCGAGCATTGGCAATATCATATCGTCGGGGGTATCCCTTTGTATCGCTTGCGTGTCGTTCAGCCACCAGGTCATTCGCGATGGCGTCAGAAACTCAGGCGCTATGATGACCGTGCTTACGGCGATCGGGAAACTTTGTATGGTCGTAAGTCTTCTTGGAATATGAGTATTGAGTTTCCATCTAAAGATCTATCACTCTTTGCGATGGTAGAGGCTATCGTGTACCCACACCATCTACCTCATAGATAGCATGATGGGTTAGAAAGCGATGATCAATAATTGACGATCCCGCGAGTCCTCGTTGTTGGATTCCAAAAAGTCGGTAAAGGCGAATTTGTCTTACAGTTGGGGAATCGAAATGGAACTGAGAGTTCGAGGTTGAAATAGAGGTTGAGGCTGCGGTTGGACCTCAATTCGCCGGCTGACCGTGTGACCCATAAAAGAACGTCCTAGAAGGAACAATGTTGCTCAGTGGGTCATGTCTTTAGTTTCCAGAAGGATTCGTCTACTGCAAAACACCCAAGCCAGTCACTCTTTAAGCGGTTATCGCACCACTACAGCAGATCATCTCTTGGATCAGTGTCCCCCCAATCCGCTTGCCACTGTCGTGCCAAAAGCTCTTTTGCACCAGTGCGGTCAAGTCGCGTCGCATCCCACATAACATATCCCCAGCGGCGGATAACATCTTGCACATAGTATCCGTATAGATTGCTGTAGGATCCCCTCCATATCAGAGTCCAGGCCAGAGGTGGCGTATTCCGTTTGTATCGGGTACTTCATCCCCTTGGAAAGGCAGTGGGTCGTGTCTCTCTTGTCGCAAGTCCCGATTCGAGGGATGCTCATGGCGTCGCTGGAACTGTGCCGATTCACCTAGGGCTTCACCTTCAAGGAAATTGCCTGTCGGCCAAGATATGTGCTGTTGCATCGTCGTGACTAGATGTGTGTGGTCCTTTATCTCAAAGATGACCATATGTAAGAGATCAAGACCACAAGAGATTGTTCCTTTCAGGAGACTATCTCTGATCCCTATTGTTGTTATGAAGTCAGTTGCTCTCTAACATCAAAGACCGTCGGAGAAACGCAGAGGAATGGAGCAGGGCTGGAACTAACAACTATTATCTAGGTCAAATGCTCCTTCAGGGGTGGGTGGCCGTTGTCCTTCAAATTTGGGGTTCTCTTCGTGGACATCCCAGCGGATGTCGTTAAAGGTCTGGTTATATCTTTCTTTAGAGAAGGTGTAGATACAGGAGATTTCCTCGACCTCCCAAGGCTCGAATAAGTCTAAGAATATCGTCCCGATTTCCACAGAGTCGAAGCTCAGTCTTTGAATCTGTGCGGATTTGTGGCAGCCCACTCCGAACAGGTGACAGCAGAGCTGAAACCGATACAGGGCACGTATCAGTCGTGTCTCCTCCATCTTGCTTAGAGGCTCGCCACTTCGTGGCTTATCCGTCTCTGTGGCAAGATTGCCCAACGTCCAGCTAGTGTAGTACTGTGCTAGTGGTTTGACGATTGAGAAGTAGAATGCTGCTAGGTCCACAAGCTGATCAACATTAGCCATTTCGCTCGGTACTGAATACAGGGATGAATCCCGCTGGTCCTGGTAGGATTGGAGAAACATATTGACTTTCTCTTTAGTACGCGAGTGAGAAAAGTCGACCAAGCGGGACCGATAAACAGCACAAGCGTCGATAGTAGCGCTGCACAATGTTGTCTGCAAGCCACTGCAGAGTAAGTGTCTGCGAGCTGACAGATACTGCTGGTGGTAGACAGGAGACGCGTGAACTAAGGCCCAAAGTGTTTCAAGTTCCAGCATAGAAAGAAGGTGATGCCGAACTTCGGGCGGAAGGTCTTCCACCGGTGCATTGTGATACAGTGTATTGCAGTCCACCCGTTTCTGGAGCTTTCCTGGTACAGGTGTTGGCATAGAGCCTGCCGTCGCTGCGGGAGTTGGATCCGAGGTAGACGCAGGAATCCGCATCGAATGCTTGAATCTTGAGAAAAGTCTTTTCATTCCGAGTGTCTTTCGGTTTACAAAGGTAATTTAGAATCAGATACAATCAATAACAAGAGGATGTATAACCCTAGACGAGAGCGACGGCCACTTCGGCCCTGATCGCGCTTTAATGATCAGCCAATTGTAGCATCACCCTGAGGGGCATGGAGATTCATTTCGTGATCGCACCGTCCGGAAACTCGTAGATAGACCAATCTGGAGCCTAATCTTGGAGAATATTAATTCGGGCGCTGTTCTTTCAGCGCCGTATCCCAGCGTTGGTATGAGATTCCACTTCCAGCCCCTGCAGTGCCCAGTGTTGTTGTTGCCTTGCCGTAAAGAGTATAGTGCACTTGTCCCCGATCAAGGCAACGCTGCTGAGTCATGCGAATCAATATCCTGACCATGAAATCTGGGCATAAGTAGTCGGCCAGAGCAAAGAAAACAGGGCGAGAAATATATATCGACAAGGACAAGTCCATATTATCTGCGGAGTCGGGTTATGCTGGAAAGTTGGGTAGCTGGACTCCGACGTACTTGACGAGAAATATATCTTCGGTAACATCCACAGTCACGAGGAGAAATGAGTATCAATTCGCGACCAAACCACTCATGCGAATCAATTTATCCCACAAATGGTGATAAGTGTGTATTTGAACGAGCTTGGTACCTCCCGCATTAGCATGCCTGCCAGAGAAGAGCCAACTAACGCAATGTAACCCATCAGTTACGCCGCTATCCCCTGACATTGGCCCTTCGGCCATCTTGTTCCTGGCAACTCGTATCTATGAAGAGCTAATGCCCTGTGCCAAGAAAACTGGATGATCAGCGTTGACCCTGAGTGGTTCTTCGGCAAATTGAATACGAGGATCTGCAGTTCACCATCCGTGCTTGGAGAAGTCATTTCGCAGACAGGGTCGAGACCATCGAAGACTTAAAAGTACAGGATGGACGCTTCCCTCCCGATCCTCTTCTTCATCTCCCGCTCTTCTTCCAACCCTACATACACGCCCGATCTTCCTGTCAACCAGTGAAAGCCCTCCAACATGAAGTGGTCAGCATTGGTCCCTCTATCGGTCTCTGCACTGGCCGTTCTTCCCTCCACCGGTGCGTGGGAGTTCACTTGGAGAGACGCCAGCAACACAACACACGTCGAATCCGGCCATGGGCCCTCCAAGTGTATAACAGTCGATCATAAAAAGGGAATGGTATTTGCCATAGATGCTGAAGGCGAAAAAAATATCAACATGTTATTGTACGGCACCGACGACTGTTCGGGCAAGGCTGTGGGACAGGCGACCGAGCGCTTTTCCAAAGCGTCGTCGGTAGACATCCATGGTTTCCAAGTTGAGAGTCTCTCTGCCGGATCGAATGCGACCACGACCGCTGCGAATGCTACCGTGACATCGACAAGACACACTCAATCGTCCTCCACCGCCAGCAGCGAATCCAGCGATGTGCCAACGACGTCGGCGACGACCACGTCTGATACAGCTGCCACCACCACGTCTGATACAGCTGCCACCACCACAAGCGCGAGTGAAACAAGCACGTCCACCCCGAATGTATCACTGCGACTGTCCGCTACCGGTAGCGACATGGCAAAGACCGTGATTGGTATGGTGTTGGGACTTGCGACGGTCGAATGGCTGTGTTAGTCAACTCTGGTAATGAGAAGAGGAGAGGAGAGGAGAGATGGGTGAATACTTACGGTTGAGTAATTATGGTGTGTGTATGTTAATAAGTCTGTCAATATTTCATACCAGCTCCTATGGCTCAGTTGGTAGAGCGCATGACTAGTAATCATGAGGTCCGCGGTTCAAATCCGCGTGGGAGCAGTTCTTTCTTTTTTTTTCTTTTCAATTTCCCCACCCAATGGATTGAATCACACCCTAGCTATATCGTTTTCTCATTGTTTGTTACGTGTTTTGCTCGGCTCCCACTAGCAAACTGTCAACGTGCGGTCCTATCTCGATGTTATGCCTGCTAATATTCGGAACGTGCCAACTGGAAGGAATGTCGAAAAAGAACGACCTCGTGTAGTTGCACCATGGTATTCAAGTTCATAATTAACTACTTGTGATTTATCCTTTCCTGGCCCGCGCCTTAGCAAGGAGGCAACACCCTCTCTGGGCGCGAGGAACAGAATATTGCTTGCTTTGCGCTATATCAGTGGCGGCTTCCGACCACCCACCGCCTTCCGCCGGTGGGTGGTCGGCAGCCTAAAGGAATTTTCAGCCTAAAGGAAGAAAATCAATTTCTTACCTTTTTGAAGCCATACAAACCACAAAAAATGCCTAAAACATCTAAAATTTCAGATTTACGTGTAGATGAGGCCGTTGAAGCTGCCCGTCTTGAAAAAAATCCTAATATTGCAAAGATCGCGCGAGATTTCGGAGTTCCTTATCGTACGCTCCACGGCCGTATA